>KE510258.1:12430-23024 GCA_000441515.1 Elaeis oleifera | reverse complement strand
AGGCCTCCTCACGGCCGAGCGAACTCCTATAACAGACGAGCTCCAGCCGCTGGATCCCCTCAATGACCTCCAACGGTGCCAACCGACCTCCTACAACGTCAACCGACCTCCAACAGTGCCAACCGACCTCCAACAACGTCAACCGACCTCCAACGGTGCCAACCTCCCTCCAACAGTATCAACCGACCTTCATCAATTCCATCCGAACTCCAATAATGTTTTGCAGGTTCGTCTAGTAAACAGGTTTTGACAACGTCTCCCGAGTCCAGCCGTCAGACGACCTTCCGTCGGACCCCTCATGTAACCAGACCTCCCCAGCAGACAACCTTCAAGTGAACCCCCTGCACCAGATCTATTCCAGCCGAGCTTCACCAACAGGAATTCTCCAATAGATCCTCTCCAGCAAAACGACTTCAGCCTACGCAGTGCCAATGTCTGAGATACCCGTCAGCAGCGGGTTCGTCAACAACTTCGAAAACGTCCGGACTTTCTTCTGACCGAGGATCACGTCCCTCCCCAAGTACCCCTACCGAGCTTCGCCCGACGAGCTCAGGCTCACTGACAAGCCACTATAACGGCCACAACGTCGCACCACTTTCTGCAATAAACCCCATGCGGCTCCATCATGCTCTGACAAGTCACGACAATGGACATCATTCCACTCTCCGCAACAGGCCCACGCAGCAAGCCGTAACGATGTCCACGTCTCTACTCCACTACCCTCCGTAACAAACTCCTGAACGGCCCACTACCAGACGGTTACAGGCGTCGCCATCAAGTCTGTTACGCCCTCTGCCTATAAATAAGCCCCCAGATACGTTATTCTCTAAGCTCTAGTCTCTATCTAGAAACTCTGCTAAAATCTCTGTTTGAGCACTCCATTCTTGTTGAGGCAGAGAACTGACTTGAGCGTCGGAGGGTCTTGCCGGAGCAACCCCACCTCCGGTTTAGACTTCTTTTGCAGGTCCCGGCGGCGATCGCGGCACCCTCGACTCCAGCATCTCCGATGTCGGCGGATTTTTGCAGCAACAATAGTTATTAAAGAAATTCACCATGAAAGATTTAGGAGAAGCTTTCTACATTCTTGATATAAAGGTCTATAGGAATAAATCTAAGATAATAATAGGACTCTCACAACAAATATACATAAAGGAGGTGCTGAAGAGGTTCAGTATGAAAAACTCCAAGAGGGATCTATTGCCCCTTAGGCATGGCATTCATCTCTCCAAAAAGATGTATCCTGACACACTTGAGGAGATCTAATGTATGAGCAAAATTTTCTATGCTTCGATAATAGGAAGCCTCATATATGCCATGTTGTGTACATGACCTGATATAGCCCTTACCGTGAGTGTCACAAGCAAGTATCAGGTGAATCCAGATGAAGAACACTGAATTACTATGAAGAACATCCTTAAGTACTTGAGAAGAATTTAAGATTTATTCTTCATCTTTATGAAGGATTAGAGCTGAAAGTAGAAGGATACATCGATTCAGACTTCATGACTGATGTCGATGATAGAAAGTCTACATCGAGGTGTATTTTCTATACAATGGTGGATCGATTAGCTGAAAGAGTTTCAAGTAGCCGGTCATTGCTAATTCGACCATGGAAGCCGAGTACATCGCCACCTTAGAAGCTGTTAAGGAAGCCTTCTGGTTCAAAAAGTTTATTGTGGAGCTGGGTGTGTTGCCATCAGATGCCATTACACTACACTATGACAACAACGACGCCATAGCCCTCGTTAAGGAGCCCAGATCTTATCAAAAGTCCAAGCATATAGAGCGATAATTCCACATTATACACGAGTACCTCAAGAAAAAGTTTGTCAAGATGTAGAAAGTCGACTTCGTGCAAAACATAGCAGACCTACTGACCAAGCCTCTCAGCCAGTAGAAGACCGAAGCTCACCTTGAGAAGATGAATCTTAGATATATGGCTAATTGGCTTTAGGTCAAGTGGGAGTTTGTTAGATGAGTGTCTTAGAAGTCAATTGTTGGCTAACACATTTTATAATTTCAAAGTTTAACTTTATACTTATAAAATATTTATTATTAATAAATGATAATTTTAATTTCAATCATGTTTATATGTTCATGATTTGTCTTAAAAATTAACAAAGATAATTTTATATATTCTCAAAGTATTGAGAATTTGAGACATACATTATTAGTGGTTAGTTTTAAATGCTCTCAATCAAAAGATCATCATGGGGGATAGTGACCAATCCATTTGAGATCAGTGCATGGATCACCTCCTTTTTGAACAGATGAGTCTCGAGTCTGCAATGTGGAGACACTAGAATGAGAGTATAGATGGTTGTTAGAGAATAACTTGCACTGAACGTGATCAACATGAGAAATCACTTAGATGTCTACTCACTCGTTAGTGACTGTTTCGATGTTGCAGAGATGTGAGTGGTCTTTTGACCTATAGTGTCATTGATTATTTGCAGTGAGACTATTAAGTTTGACTACATATTTTCTTGATCCCTAATCATTCGGATCTTTACTGTGTATGTTGGCTACAGTAGGTTTCGGTTCACTGTTGGGAGTAGGATGTACCAAGATAGAATCTATCAATCTTGATAGAAAAGAAAGTCCTATGCATTTCGCAAGATTGAGTTCAAAAAATCTTCGATTGAAGTAAGTGTGAATATTGAAAAAAAAATTCTATCAGATTCACAAGTGAACTCAAGCTGAGCCAATCTGGTATATGACTGACGATGGAGTTTGACGAGTTCTCAATGACGTCTGTCAAGTCAGGACTCATGATAGAAGATTGAATCACATGTTAACTGCACCTAGAGATTCAATACTTTTATTCTACTGGGTTGCTACTACATACTGTTAGGTATCACTGGTGGATTGTAAGACTCGTTGAGTGTCATCTTGATGATCGACGATCCTCGAAGGGTAGAGTTCGAACTGTTCAATCCATCAAAAGAAGTTTCAATGATATTATAATAGGGATCACAATATATCTCACTACTGGACAAATAGAACCTATGAGGTCAAACATTAAGAGATTTAATTTGAATTAATCAATTGGACTTGTGAAGTTCCAATTAGGTTAAGATTTGGTGAAATCCTATTGGATTTAAGAGAACAATGCTAGCACATGGTAAAATCCAATTCTCTCTGGACTTAAATTTTTATTGGATAAAGATTAAATCAAGTCTATAGCCTTGAACCTAATCTAGATCCACTTTAATTTAGGTTTAGAGGGGCACCTATTTAAAGGCCCAAGAGGATTGGATCATGCCAATTAGTTGGCAACAAATCTCCTTATTTTTCTCCCTTGAAACTTTCTTTTTGGCATCGATTAATTAAAAAGAGGAGAGGAGGCATATGCCTTCTTTCATTTTTGGAAAGTCCAAGGGGTGCACGCCCCTTGGAGTTGGCAGAGAGAAAGAGAGGGGCGCACCCCCTCTTTTCTTATAGCATGGAGAGAAAGAGAGAGGGTTAATGCCCCCTCTTTTGTGCGCACAAAACCGTAAGGGCGCCAAAGGTTGGCGCCCCCTCTACATGCCTAATATAGGGTGTGGGGACTTTTCCAATTGGGTCTGATTTTTTTAGAAGAAAATCAAATTAAAAATAAGAAACCTTATGAGATAAGGACTAGCTTTTTAGCCTGATTGGAGATTGATATGGAACCAAGAAAAGGCTTTATTTAAGAGATGGTCTCTTAGGGTTTAAAGAATGATTTGAGAATTCAGATCTAAACCCCCTCTCCATCTTCACGCCATCCTCTCCTTCTCCTTTCTCTCTAATGCCCAAGTATTGGGCATCCCACTTTTCCACACGCCCAAGGTATTGGATAATCTCTTCTACATTAAGGAATAGGGAGAAAGGTTACAGTTCAAGTATTGAGATTACGGACAAAGATCAATGGTTGATCAAAGATCCAAAATGTTGAGATTCATCTTGGAGAAGATGGATCTAAAATGAGAAGAAAGGTTCAAGATTAATTCTAGTGGATACCTGTAGAGGTCGGAGGTATTTGCAACTCAAGAACCTTCAGATTTACGATCATTGACTATGGTGTATTTTGACCCACGAAGGTATTGAGATGTGATCTCAATTTTTTTGATTTATTTTCAAATTATATGCATGTCTTAGATCCAAGACTCGGATAGATATAGATTAGATCTATTGTATATGGGGTTAAAGAATTTAACCTAGATTCATTTTCATTGCTATTTCAAATTGATTTTGAAATTTATGCATGCAAGTCTACCTGCTTTCTAACACTTAACAAGAGCTATGGTGTTGTTGTCATCGTAGAATAGTGGGATGGCATCTGATGGCATCGTACCCAACTTTGCAATGAATATCTTGAACTAGAATGCCTCCTTAACAACTTCGGATGTGGTGATATACTTTGCTTCTATGATGGAGTCTACTATAACAGGCTGCTTGGTACTATTCTAGCTCACGGCACCACCATTGCATAAGAAATACTGCTTGATATCGACTTTTGATTATTAATGTTAGACATAAAGTCTGAATCAGTATATTTCTGTACCCTTAATTCTTCATTTTCAAAGATAAAAAATATATCCTTATTCCTTCTCAAGTACTTAAGGATACATTTCATAGAAATTTAGTGTTCTTCTGCTGGATTCAATTGATATCTGCTCGTGATACCACAGCATGGGTGATATCAGGTCGTATACAATGCATGGCGTATATGAGGCTCCCTATGGCTGAAGTATAAGGGATTTTACTCATGCGTTCTATCTCTTCCAATCTATTGAGGCACATCTTCTTGGAGAGATAGACATCATGTCTGAAGGGTACAAGTCCTCTCTTAAAGTTTTTCATGCTGAATCTTTTCAGCACCTCCTCGATGTATATTTTTTGTGACAATCCTAGTATCTTTCTAGATCTATCTCTATAGATTTTAATTTTCAAAATAAAGGATGCTTCTCCTAGATCTTTCATGAAAAATTTTTGGACAACCACAACTTATCCGACATTAATATGAAAATATCATTCTCAATTAGAAGGATGTCATCCACATACAATATGAGAAAAGTGACAGCACTCTTACTGATCTTTTTGAAGATACACAGCTCTTCTTCATTTTTGATGAAATCAAATGATTTGACCACATCATTAAAATGTGCGTTCCAACTCTAAGATGCTTACTTAAGTCCATAAATGGACCTTTGCAATTTGCACACCTTGTGATCTCCATCATTAGAAGTGAAGCCCAATGACTGCTCCATATAGATATCTTTCTCAAGATATCTATTAAGGAAACTTGCCTTCACATCTATTTGCCATATCTTATAGTCGAGATATGCTGCAATGGCAAGCAATATTTAGATGGATTTCAGCATAGCAACTGGCAAAAAAGTTTTTTGATAATTAATACCTTCACGTTGACTATACTTTTTGCTACTAGCTTAGCTTTAAAGGTCTCTATCTTTCCATCCAAACCTATTTTCTCTTGTAGATCTATTTACACCTAATAGGTACAATACCTACTGATAGATCCACTAAGGTCCAGACTTGGTTTGAGTACATCGAGTCAATCTCTGACTTCATTGCCTCTAACTATTTCTCAGAGTTGATATCTGATATCTTCTCCTCATAAGTTTTGGGGTCGTCACCATGTACACCATTTTCAGTGAGAAATATTTTCTTCACATCCTCTGTGATGATACCTAAGTATCTCTCAAGAGGATGAAAATCCCTACTAGAATTACGAAGTGGAGGAGGATATGCACAGACTGGCTATAATTGAATTGGTTCCCTAGGTTCTGAGACTCGTTGCTCTTCAAAAACTTTCTCTTTGAGTCCAATCTATCTCTCGATGCATTCACCTTGAATAAATTATTGGCATTTCAACTCATAATCATAGTGTGGTCTTTCAGAATATAGAAATAATATTCTAAAGACTCCTTAGGATATCCTATAAATTGAGCTTTTAAGGACTTGGTTTCTAACTTGTCCACCTGTTATCGTTTAACATGGATCAAACAACCTCAAATCTTGAGATGACTCAGATTTGGTTTCTTATCATGTCATATCTCATACGATGTGGTAAGAATGATTTAGATAGAATCCTATTCAATAAGTAAATTATAGTTAATAGACTATGATTCTAAAAAAAATAGGAAGATCTGTGAAGCTCATCATGGATCAAACCATATCCATAGGATTCAATTTCTCTATTTGAAACCCCATTGAGTTGAGGTATTCCAGTTGGAGTCCATTATGAGACAGTGCCATGCTCCTTAAGATAATTTAAAAATTTTTCACTCAGGTATTCACCTTATCGATTTGATCAAAGAACTTTAAGGGACTTTTCAGTTTGCTTCTCTACTTCATTTTAATTTTTAAACTTTTTATAGGCTTCAGATTTATGTCTCATAAGGTACACATACCCGTATCATGAGAAATCATCAGTAAAGGTTATGAAGCAGACATAACCTCCTCTGATTGGTACATCGAATGGGTTGCATATATTACTGTGTACCAGAGCAAGTATCTCTGTGGTCTTTTCTCCATGTCCTACAAAGGAAGCTTGGTCATCTTCCTTAAAGACATGACTCATAAATTGGATATGACTCCGAAGTCAACAAACCCAAAAGTTTGATTTTCTCCAATCTATTAATCCTATTTTCTCCTATATGACTTAGTCTTAGGTGCCACAAGTACTTTTGATTAATTATATCTCTAGGTCATTTAATTCCTATAGAATTCACATCATGCTCGATATAGTTTACAGATACATCCATTTATAGCTGAAAGGCTATTAATAAGGAAACCACTTTCAATAAGTTTATTTTCAAAATAAATATTATAGTAGTCCTTATAGAAACTAATTACATAGTCTTCTTATGTCAAACAAGAGATAGAAATTAGATTCCTGATCATAGCAGGTACAAAATAACAATCTCTAAGTATAAGATAAATCCCTGATGGTAGTCGTAGAGGGTATGTTTTTACAGCCACAGCAACAATCTTTGCTCTATTCCCAACTTGCAGGATCATCTCGCTTTTCCTCAGCCTTCTACCATCCTCAAAACCCTACATAGAAATGCACAGATGAGTACTAAATCCAGAGTTAATCATCTAACTAGATGTAGAAGAAACTATTAGGTTAGTTTCTATAACGAGAATACCTTTAGAAAGTGCACCTTCTTTCTTGTTCTTCAGGCTCACCAGGTAGCTAGGGCATTTCTGCTTCTAATGGCCATCCTTGTTGCAGTGGAAATATTTTCCTTCTCAACGGTCTTCTTCTTCGAACTTTCTTTTTTTGGCTTGTTCTCTACCTACGGTCTTCTTCTTCGAAACTTTCTTTTCTTCTTCCTAGTAGACTTTCTCTTGAAAGAAGTTCATTCTACAGCAAGAATAGAGCCTCTTGAACTCTTTAAGGTTCCCTCAATCATCACCAGTATGTTGACTAATTCGGTGTTGGTGCACTGGATCTTGTTCATATGGAAGTTTACGATAAACTGCACATATGAATCAGTAAGAGATTATAGGATGAGGTCAATCTACAACTCTTTATCTATAGATATTTCAAGCTTCTCAAGCTCCTCTAGGTCCTTCATTATTATCAATAATACTCGCGGACTGACTATCCATCATGCATTTTCATTTTGAAAAGTCACTTGGATACTTCATAGCGAGCTGTACGGCTCTGCTCACCATACAACTCTTATAGGTGAGTCAGAATCTGTCTGACGGTCTTTCATGTCTTCATGTTGACACTGTAATTCGTTAGACATTGAGATCAACATGTAGCACCTGACCTTATTATTGTCGTCCAACCACTTCTCATGGGATGCTTTCTGTTCAGCAATTGGAGGAGCTGACAAGGGAGTGAGGTCCTGCTCGAATACATAGGCTATTTTTTTAAACTTAAGACAATCTTAAGAATTCAGAACCAATTCTTAAAATTAGGTCCGATCAGTCTGTTGGTGTCTAGGATGCAGGTAAAGAGGTTTGAAGCAGATATTTCTTACAAGAGATAAAAATTCTAGTTAGATTTTATAATTGACTTACTCAATTTATTTTAAGAGTTTTATTTTAAAATAATCTAGGCTCCCACTATTTTTTTGATTCATCCACACTCCTTAGATGGAGAAATGAAAACCTCCACGATTTAGAATTTTTAGTGGGTATTGTAGTCCATTGATTGGTACACCACCTTATCTAATAGTTATTGATGATATGTCAGCCGATGAGTGGATAACTTTTGTCTAATATTCTCTAAATATGTTGTAGCTAACTTCGGTCTCAAAATCTTAAAGCTCACCTAACAGTTATTGGTCTTATTCTTAGTTAAGTCAGACATATCGCTCACCAGTAGGTATAAAGCCGTCATTGGATCCCTCACCTAATAGTTATTGGGCCAACCCATCTTTGCCTAGAGCATCTCATTCTATAGTGTAGTTGCATCATCCTTGATGCAACTAAACTACTGAAACCAATCGAGAACAGTTAACACCCGAAAGGGCCCGCACATCTACAGCAGTGGAAGACCGCTAGACTTAATATTTAATTAAGAAGATTTATTTAGATCTCTTAGGTCTAATTATTTATTACATCCCATATAAATCCATAATTAGAATGGATCTATTAAAGCGATCCTGACTTGGTCTGACCAAGATCGGACTCATGGTGTAATGCAAATGCAGTGGACTCAACCTTAAGCACTACAAAATCAAAATTGAATCCCCAAAATGGTTAGATAAGATAAGATGTGTGGGAGGCTCTCCACTGCCTATGACAATGGTTCGAATTAAATAACCACCGTCTATGTTCTTGCCTTAGACACCAAATTGGTCCACCAATTCGAGATTGAGTTTGCTTCGATTCTCCACTATGAATTGCAATCACAACCATTTCAATTTAAGTTCATGATACACCCCATATCAAGGGTTGTAGTGATTCGATGCGACCACTACAAGTATCAATGAACCATACAAAACCCACAAATCTGACTAACTTAATTTTAGATCTTTAATTCTTAATTTCATATCTTAATTAAGTACATTACGAAATCAGATTTAGTTTTAGATGTCGAAACTATTTCATATCTAAACATCCAATCATGTATCTCATACATAAATTTCAGATCTAAACGATTTTAGATCTAAGATTTTTCTCAAAATATGTTCTTTCTTTCTGTGGTTCTTCTTCTTGATTCATACAGGTACCTCTTCTCTCATAATCCTCTATGACAGGACGGCCTTTACTATGATTCTCAAAGAGTAATAGGCTACGAAGAATTTTAATCTACACATATCACATATGCAAGAAGTATAAACTAGATCTAATCATATACATCTCATGTATTTTAGATCTAATTATATATATAATTCATGTATCTCATACATAAATTTTAGATAATACATCTCATGTATTATGATAAGTAATATATATTTATATTTATTGAAGATATTTTTGATAATTTTTATGTTAACATCTTCTTAAAAATCTAATTTCATGAATTATTGAATTTTTTGAAAATAAGTAATTTTAGAAAAAAATATGAAATTAGAATGTATTTATGAAAATAAGATATTAATTTAATTGAGCAATTTAAGCACCAAAATGATGAAAATTTTTGAAAATTTAATGCATATTTTTCTTATTTTTCAGACAAAATTAGAGCTAAAATCAAGCTAAAATATCTTAAAAATAAAAATATTACCTCCAGTGCACGGTGGACCGATCGGTTGGTCCATAAAGCCAGGACACGATCCACAGAAAACTTCACGCGGTCCATAGGCGTGGCTCACAGCGATAGAAGGATTCTAGGCGTGATCCAATGGCTAAAATTCATCCCGACCAGATTCGATGGTTCAGACTCGTTGCCAACTTTGAATAAAATTTTTATGCGATCTGATGGCCCAAAATCAATCCGAATGCAGATCAAACGGTTGTGGTTTGATCTGACTTTGATTTGGATTGAACTATAGATTTTGATCAGATCTGGGCGATTCAAACTCCATCCGACGTCCAGGAATATTCTTAAAGAGATTAATATGATTTCTAAGGGTTTTAGGACTCCTTTTCCTATCAAAAAATTATGAAAATTTATCTATAAATAGGAGGTCCGAGAATAAGGTTTGAGAGCAAAAAAATTAGTAGAAATAAAAAATAGAAAAAAAATAAAATAACTTTAGAGATCCAAGAAAAGAAGGAGAGAAGCCAGTTCACTCTACGGAGTACGACAGAAGACGGAGATGTCATCAACCATCTTTCCGATGAGGCTGGACTGATCAACTTCAGATCCTTATTACAATTTTATTTTATTTATTTTATTATTTTTAAAATTTTTATACTTAAATTTCAATTTCAATTAATACAAAATTTATTTTCTTACACTTTAAATTTCTATTTTTTAGTTTTCGCAAGTAGATGCTAGGATCTAGTTAGTAGATCTTAGTATCCGATTTATTTTATACACTTTAAATTTTTGTTATTTATTTTTATTCTAAGTAGATGCTAGGATCTAGTTAGTAGTCTTAGTACCTGATTTATTTTTCATACTTTTAATTTTTATTTTTTGATTTAAATTACTTTCTCTATAATTTATTTTTTTATAAAATCAAAGATTTCAAAT
>KE510255.1:21134-31560 GCA_000441515.1 Elaeis oleifera | reverse complement strand
AATCTTATTATTTCACTATATAAAATTTTAAAATTACATGTATAGTACTGTCAGTGTTTCTTTCAATTGGTATCAGAGTCATTTTCTTTATGATGTGATTTAATATACTATTCGATCTAATAATATATCTTTAGATATAATTATTTTCTATTTATATTAGATCTAAATATATTTATTTTTAGATTTAATTATTTATATGATAGATTAGATATTCTGAGTAGCAAAGTACTTGAATTGGATAATCACCAGGCCATCTGGTCATAGGAGCAAGTAGGGTTATATGATCCTCTCCTCCCATTCAATGGGGTGCTTTTATGGTATGTAGGGGTGCCACTATAAAGTCCTACGAAGAAGAAAGCAAAAAGAGAAAAATTTATTTTCTTACAAAATCTTAGATTTTGAAACCTTAGGATTTATTGTATGTGATACAAGTTGCATAAAAAATTAGTTACATCTAATCTTCATAATACAATTATTTAATTAAATTATTAAATTAAATTTGATCTAAAAGATTTTATGATTTAATATAAAATATTTATATAAAAATTATTTCAAAATCTAAACCATGTTGATGCAAAACTTAATTAAGAATTAAGTGTTGAATCGATTAGATCTAAAATTATGATTTGACATCTAATGACATTGTATAAAATATAGGACATGAGTTAGCTCAAATTAAGTTTTTTAATTGGGTTAGATCTAAGATTAGAATCAAAGAGTAAATTGACCATGTAGAGAAATTGATTAAGTCTAACCAAATATTGAATTAGATTAATCAAGATTTTTCTAATACAATAGTTTAGATGGTCAAGTCCATGTCTTTGATTAGACCAAATAGATTTTGATTATGGCTCAATAGTTGAATCTGAATCATTAGGTTGATCAAATCAAAACTAATTAATTAATTGATGTCTAAGGTAAGTTTGGCATTTTGACAGTAGTTTTTAATTAAGAGCAGCTTATTTGGTCATTTTGATGGTGTCTAAGACAAGCTTAACAGACCCTTCCACCGATCTCACTTACCTGACTAATTTGATAAATTATGTTGTGATTAGATCACTAAGTAATTCAAGTTATCCCATGCCATTAAGGTTGATCAGTGTGATTGATTTAGGTGCCATTTCAATCAGCATGACCTTAATCCGATTCAATGACTTGGTGAAGTCAGTGGGAGGATTATGGTCTACTGATTGATTTCTTCTCTTCTTCTCTTAATTCATAAATTAAATCTTTTAAATTATTAGATCTTTTAAATGATATAGTTATGGTGATAACAAAATCATAGCCTCCCATTAAGTTGGATGATAATGGGTTGACTAGTATGATGATCATTGAAGGTCCAAAGGCCTGGTGCTCGTTTGCTATTAGAATTATCATTCATAATATGATGACTTAGTCGAGTCTCTCTAGCTTGTGGTTAGGTTAGTCGGTCAAAGTCAGACCTAATCATTTGATAGTAAGATTCGTAAGTATGATCATGTTAATGGTTGAACCTAATCAGGGCATACAAAGAAGATCAAAATCAACTGAGAAGTTATCTGGGGCTAAATCAATTACTAAAAATTATTGATGAAACAATTGATTGATGAACCTACCCGTGGATGCACATGGATGAGCTGGCCAAAGTTAGACTCGTGCAATCTGTGTGGATTCCAGTACTCACTCAAAAATTAAAGTAATTTTTCGAGTTGGAGGTAGAGGCTACCAATTCATATAAAATAGTAAGAGAACCTTTAGACTAAAGTCCATATCTTTAAGATTAATTAATTCATATACTGATTAGATTTTGATTTTTCCTTGTGTGTGCAGATATGGCCTCAAATTTATCACTCCGATCACTGTTGGATAGTAAGAAGTTGACGAGACTCAATTTCGATAACCGATATCGAAAACTCAAAATCATGTTAAAACACAAGCAGATTTTGTATGTAATTATAGATCTGACACCTGAGGAGCCTACTCCCAACACCTATGGCACGGTATGAGATACTTATTGGAAGTGGCTTAACAATCAGACCATAGTTTGTTGCATAATGCGAGCTTCGATGAATGATGAGTTCAGTTGAAAATTCAAAGAGGCTCAGTTAGAGGATATGCTCAAGGTGTTGAGAGAATCTTTGGTAGTCCCGATGATGTTAAGTGGCACAAAACTAGTTGCGCTATTTTCATGCTCGGATGAGGGAGGGAGTGTTGGTCATCGATCATATACTATACATGATCGAACAGATCGAGCGATTAAGTAAGCTCGGCTTCTCCTTACATGAACAGCTGGGAAGGATGCGATTCCAAACTCCTTGCTCAAATCCTACCTGTCGTTTCTCAATCATTTTAGAATGACAAAGCCTGTAGTCAACTACCACAGTGTGTTAGGTTTGTTACAGACTTTTGAGAAGGATCATCAGCTCCATAAGGAGATGGTGAATGTAGTGGGAGGATCTTCTTCGAGTGGACGTCATCCCTTTAAGAAAGAGAAAAAAAATAAATAAAAAGGTGCAAAGTGCTGGGAGTCAGACCCAAAAGCTCAAGTTCAAGGCTGCCCAGAGTCAGGTAGAGTGCTTCTATTGTAAGAAGCAAGATCACTGAAAGAAGAATTATCCTCAATATATAGCTTCTCTTGATCCGAACAGGCCAAAGAGGGAGCAATAATCAGTTACTAGATAAGGTACTTATAAGATAATGGAGCTAGTGAATGTAGTGGGAGGATCTTCTTCGGGTGGGCGTCGTCCCTTTAAGAAAGAGAAAAAAATAAATAAAAAGGTGCAAAGTGCTGGGAGTTAGACTCAAAAGCTCAAGTTCAAGGCTGCCCAGAGTCAGGCAGAGTGCTTCTATTGTAAGAAGCAAGATCATTGAAAGAAGAATTATCCTCAATATATAGCTTCTCTTGATCCGAACAGGCAAAAGAAGGAGCAATAATCAGTTACTAGATAAGGTACTTATAAGATAACACCTTATAACTTCTCTGTTTTTGATATAATGATCTGGGTATTGGATACCAATAGCCCTATTAATATTTATAATTCGTTGCAGGGTCTTCAGGTTAGTAGGAGATTTGGAGATGGTGAGAGATTCTTGAATGCTAGAGATGGAAGATCAGTTCCAGTTCTAGCTTTAGAAATTATCAAGCTTGTATTCGAGTCTCATTTTATTATTCTAAATGAATGTCATTACTATCCTAGTTTCTTTAAATGTTATTCTGTAGGTCTTTTGGCAAAATCAAATTATAAAATATTAATAAAAAAAATTTTATGATATCATTTTAAATGATTTTATGATAATGCGTGGACAGTTGAACAATGGAATCTATGTTGTATCTAGACCTAATATAATGTACATGTCTAATAAACGCCCTAGGAAAGTCGATGTCACAAATGCCTACCTTTAGCATTGTAGGCTAGGTCATACAATAAGAATAGGATGAACAGGTTAGCTCAAGAAGGGATTCTTGATAAAATAATTATGAATCATTGCCTATCTGTGAGTCTTGCTTACTTGAAAAGATGACCAAGTCATTTTTTACTAGAAAGATGAACGAGCTAGTGATGTTCTGAATTTGGTACATACTGATGTATGTAGACCCATGAGCACTAGTGCTAGAGGAGGGTATCATTATTTATTACATTCACAGATGATCTATCTAGATATGGGTATGTCACTTGATGAAACACAAGTCCGAATGATTTGAAATGTTCAATGGTTTTGTAATGAAGTAGAGAAACAAACTGAAAGGAATACTAAAATTTTTGATCAGATTGAGGAGGTGAATATTTTTTGATGAATTTCTGACATGTTGAGGAGAATGAGATTCTCTCTCAATGGACATCTCTTAAAATGCCATAATATAATGGTATGTCGGAAAGGAAGAATCGAACCCTGTTGGATATGATTCGATCCATGATGGGCTTTTCTAGTCTGTCGATATTCTTCTAGGGATATGCACTCGAGTCGGCTTGTTATATACTTAATAGGGTTCCTAATAAATCTGTAAGTAAAACACCATATGAGATATGGATAGGATGTAAGCCAGGGC
This sequence comes from Elaeis oleifera, assembly GCA_000441515.1. Lineage (NCBI taxonomy): Eukaryota > Viridiplantae > Streptophyta > Magnoliopsida > Arecales > Arecaceae > Elaeis > Elaeis oleifera. The sequence goes on along the minus strand of KE510255.1, from coordinate 27,533 downwards.
TCTCTCACCTTAGAGTTTGGGGATGTCGGGCTAATGTCAAACATTTGAAAATAGACAAACTTACAGCCAGGTCTAATAGATGTAATTTTATAGGATATCTCAAAAAATTAAGGGATATTAATTCTATCTTGTAGATGAACAAAAGTGTTGGTCAGTCTTAGGGCAGTCATTTTAGAAAAGAATTCCTTAGAGAAGGGATTAATACCTCTAAGGTTGAACTTGAAAAAGTTCAACAGGTAGAACCGACATAGTCTAGTGAACTCACAGAATCGGATTTGATGATGTCAAACTCAGAACCTATTATAGAGGCACCATTAAGGAGTTCCGATAGAATATCACGTCAACCGGACAGATACTATGGTTCTTGGTCCAGGATGGAGATCCTGTTGAACTCGATGAGAACAATAAGGATCCGATTACCTACATGGATGTAATGCAGAGGTTCGACTTTGATAAATGGCTTGAAGTCATGAAATCCAAAATAGAGTCCATGAAGGTGAATGATGTATGGACATTAGTTGACCCATCTAAAGGGGTTAAACTCATAGGGTGTAAGTGGGTCTTCAAAAGGAAGAGGGGCACAGATGGAAAGGTGGAGACCTATAAAGTCTGTTTGGTTGTCAAGGATTATCATCAGCATTATGGTATTGACTATGATGAGATATTTTCTCCTGTGGCAATGCTCAAATCCATTCAGATTATGCTTGTGACAGCGGCATACATAGACTATGAAATCTGGCAAATGGATGTGAAAACAGCTTTTCTAAATAGAGAGCTAGAAGAAGTATATATGATATAGCCTGAGGGTTTTACATCCACAAATGAGTCCAAAGTGTGCAAGCTTCAGAGATCCATTTATAGATTGCAGCAAGCATCTAGGAGTTGGAACATATATTTTGATAAGGTTATCAAAACGTATGGCTTCATTAGGAATGAAGAAGAACTCTGCATTTACAAATGGATAAATGATTCTATGGTTGTATTCCTCATTCTGTATGTAGATAATATTCTCATAATCGAAAATGCATCCCTACATTACAAGGAATAAAAGTCTAGTTATCGTCTCAGTTCTCTATGAAGGATGTGGGAGAAGCATCCTACATCCTTGGAATGAAGATCTATAGAGATAGATCGAAAAGGTTGCTTGAATTATCCCAATTCACATACATAGACACCGTGCTGAAGCGGTATAGCATGAAAAATTTTAGAAAAGATTATCTCCCGATAGGTCATGGAATTTCTCTCTCGAAGAAGGATTGTTTAACAACTCCTCAAGAAAGAGAGCATATAAGTAGAGTTTTATATGCTTTGATAGTGGGTTCTATAATGTACGCTATGATATATATAAGATCAGACGTAGCATACTCACTTGGGGTAGTGAGTAGATACCAGTCTGATCTAGGAGAGAACTACTGAAAGATCGTAAAGATCATCTTTAAGTATTTAAGAAATACTAAGGACTAATGGCTTGTTTATGGTGAAACTAACTTCAAACTAGTGAAGTTCACCGACTCCAGCTTTCAGTCAGACTAAGATGATAACAAGAGTGTGTCAGGTTATATTTTATCCTGAATGGTGGAGCAATCTGCTAGAAAATTTCAAGCAACACACCATGGCTGACTCTATTTGTAAGGTAGAGTATATCATGGCATCTGATGCTATGAAGAAAACTGTATGGTTGCAAAAATTCATTGGCGAGCTCAGAGTGTTACCCTCCATCGATGGCCCTATCCTGTTATATTGCGACAGCATTGGAGCCATTGCTCAAGCCAAGAAATTGAAGTCCCATAAGTGTACCAAGTATATTCTGCACCGCTACCATCTTGTCTAGAAGATTATGGATCAAGATGATGTCGACCTTCAGAAGATCGACAGAAAGAAACCTAACCAACCCATTTACTAAAGCTCTCAGAATCAAAGAGTTCGATAATCACAAGTTGAAGAAGGGTATATGATACAGTACCGATTGACTTCTAAGTGAGAATTATTGAAAAATATGTCCTAAAATCAATCGTCAGTCTGTTAATGATTGTGCTCATATATGTAAATATATATGAATTTTTATTAATAAAAGTTATTTAGCCTTTTCATTACAAATTTTGTCCATCTTATTTAAACTCCTATGTTGTGATAAAGTCTTTAGGACTATAATTAATCGACAAAGAAGATTTATCATTTAGTCCTTAAAAGTATTCATGATCAAATGATATGCCGTTAATAGAACGATAGCAATATCAAGTATAGATCATTGTGGACCGTATGGGTTGGTTGTCCTTATAATCAAAGAGTGTGGAGATATTGGTATGGCATACAGGTACAATATAGGAGTACATTCGCATCGAACATGACCATTTGCCTAGCACTCTATTGTCAAGAGTAGCTCGTGAAGGATATGGGTATAAGTGTCCCTCAAACCTGAGATCACCATGGTGACTTGTAAGGAACTCACTGTACTTTAGTATCAAACTATCTAAGTTTCTAATTCAGTGACAGAAGGATACTGGATGAAATCAAGTACTTATCAAGTCGGTATGTGAGTCAAGATAGAATTGATCCCTCTGAATTAGTAGGAGATATGCATTAGTGTATTTTAATTTAGTAAAACTTTGGCCAAGGTAATCCATGTGATGGATTTGAAAGGTTGAAACACAATATGATCAACTATATTAGGGTTGACAGTCAAACCCTACATCACCTTGAGCATTAAGGTTAAAGGTATGAATTATACAGTAACCATACGTCAGTAGGTTTTAGAATGTTGCTTTGCAATCTTTCGACCTATCCGAATGTCGGGTCACTATTGCTAGATGATTACATTGATTGGTATAAAAATTATTTTATGCTATCAGTTTAGGTTTGAACCTATGAGGTCACACACATTAGAAGATTTGGTAAGATCTAATGGCTGAAGAGTCCAATTGGATTGTGACTCTGGTGAGGAGTCCCACTGGGACTGAGACTCTGGATGAGAGTTCTACTAGATCGAGACTCTATTATTAATGAAGAATTAATGAGTAATTAGATTACTAATTGATTTAATTTGATTGAATAAAGAGCTTTGGATCAAGTCTAATTTAATTAGATTCAATTTGACTTAGATTGGGTTTGATATGATCAAGCCTGATTGCAAAAAAATTTGATCCTGATTCGATCAAGACTTGGACTCAGTTAATTTTTAATTAGGTTAGAAATTTATTATGATGATTAGTCTTCTAATTAGATTAGGTTCATTTCTAATATTGGGTTCAAACCAGATTTGATTTGGTTTAGAATAAATTTGAAAATGAAGAGTCCCAATCGGCAGGGACTCTATCCTTATCTCTTGCGCCACCCTAGACCCATGCCTTTTATTCTCAACAACAAATAATTTTGGCATGAAGAATGTGGGCCCAGTAAGGGTGGGTGGCATTGCATGATGAGTCATGATCCTATCTCCTGCCTAATTTGAATGCGATCCAAATCAGAGATAAGGAGAAAAAAGGAAAGAGATTTTCGAACAAGGAAAGAGAGGAGCCACTTAATGATTTTCTCCTTAATTCTATGAGGATTTTTTGGATGTGTGAGATACCAGATCTCTTTCCCATGCCAAAGACTAATTTTTGGAAATTTTGGGATGCCAAAATTATGTGTGGTGTGGAGATTATGGTGCCCTCTCTTTGACCTAAACCCTAGTCCCTATTCTTTTAAATGGGGCTCCAATCTTGGATGCCCTATCTCAGATCCTCTTGCTGGTTTTATTTTCTAGAACTCTTTCTCCTCTCCTCTCTTCCTCCTCCAGATCTTCTCTTCATTTGGAGCGTCCAAAGCTTTTGAATAAGAAAGAAGATATCAGCCTCCAAGATCCTTGCAAGCTAGCACTTCCACGAAGCCTGATCTGCACCCTTCTTTGTGTGGATGATCTGTAAAGGCCAGACAATTTGGTGTTAGAAACCCACTATGATTTTGTACGTGTAGTTTAAAAATTTTCTAAACATAAAGTAGTGGAAGTAAATTAATTAAAATAATTTAATTTATTCTCATACCAGATCAGATCTAAAAACTATAGTAAGGATCTTGATACGAACAGGTACCCACGATCTGAAATCTGAAACATAAAAATAAACAGCTAGAAAAATAAATGGAGATCAGATCTCCATATATCAGATCCTGTAGATGTCCCGGGTTCTAATCATAGCCATGCACGCATCCAGCCTCTGCTGGTATCTATACAGAGCCACCTGATCAGAGCACTGAGATCATCGGTGTACTAGCACCTTACAGATCTTGCTCCTCATTTTTGGATCTAGATCTCTTCTTCTAGATCTTGAAGAAGAAGATCGCTGCATGAACTCTTTCGTGCAGATCTGATAGGATCTGAACCAGATCATCATGAGGAGAAGAAGAACCCTTCTTCTTCTCTCTCTTTTCTCTTCTTAGATCTGATCTCCATTAGATCTGGACATTAGGATGTAAGGAAGAAAAGGAGGAGAAAGAAGTTGGGCATTGGAAAGGAGATTGTCTTAAAGAAGTCGCCCCCACATCTCTTCACGTCAAGACTCACGCCCACCCTTCTTTTGTCACGCTATATTGTTTCTTCTCACATGCATAACCTCTTTTATCAATGCCCAAGAGATCTAATCTCTTGTAATCAAGGGCATTCAAAAACAAAGCAATGGATAGCTGGGTGTTGAGATAAGGTTATGCGGTAAGAAAGAAACCTCCACAAGGAATAGCGCATGCCAACATTTTCTCCTCAAATTTTTGTCACACAAAATATGTCCTTACATGCCCCAATCAGATAATTTTTATCCTATTTTGAATCAAATTCAAAAAAAAAATGGAAGAAAAAGAAATCCAGATAAGGTGGGGTGCCAACTATTGGCGTCCCCTCTCCTTCACACACGTGAAAACAAAAGGGGTGCGTCTTCACACACTCCCTCCCTTTATTTCATAAATTTTGAAGAGAGAGTCCTAAGAGACCAGAACACTCTGAATCAAGATTCATCTGGTTCAGATAGGGCCTCAATCAGGTTCAAATCGAGTCCGAAACGAGCCGAATTCGAAAAGACTGTCAAGCTTGATCCAATCAAGCCTAAAATCCAAATCTCATTTGGATAATTGAATCCAATTAATATTAAATTAAATTAAGTCTAATTAAATTAAATTTGATTTAAATTAATTAAGACTTAATTTATAATTTAATCAACTCCAAAAATTATAATATTTATAATTAAGTCCTTGTGCTAACAATTAGCAGCTGCCAAAATTGTAACGATTACAAATTAGCAGTTTCTAAAATTCAAACTATCAATCTAATTGATGATTCAAATATGATCCAAGCCATTGATCAGCTCAAGCTCTTTTTGTATGTGACCCCTGAGATTCTATTTTGTCTGGTAGTAAGACATACCGTGATCTCCATCACAGTATCATCGAAACTCTTTTCGATGGACTGAAACGATTCCAACTCACCTTAACAAAGATCATTGATCCAAAAATGATCTTAGTGAGTTCTCACAATCCACCAGTGACGTCTAGCAACATATAGTGATAATCCAGTAGAGCAGAAAATGAACCCTTAGGTGCAGTTATTATGTGATACAATCCCTCTATCGAGAGTTTCGACTTGACGGAGGTCATGGAGAACTCGTCAAACCCCATCATCAGTTATATACTAGATTGGCTCGACTCGAGTTTATTTATGAATTTTATAAAAATTTTTTTCAGAATTCATACTTACCCTGGTCAGAAATTTCTTAACTCAGTCTTATGAATCGCATAGGACTTTTCTTTTCTACCAAGATCGATAGATTCCATGTAGGTGCATTCTATTCCAAACAATGAACCTGAACCTACATAGCCAACATACATAGTAAGGACCCATATGGCTAGGGACTAAGAGAACGTGCAGTCAAACTCTATAGCCTCGCTGCGAATAGCCAACACACCGCAAGTCAAAGAACCAGTCACACCACTACAGCATCGAGAAACTATTGATGAATGAGTAGATATCCACATAGTTTCTCGTGTTGGTCACATTCAGTGCAAGTTATTTTTTAACAACCACTTGCACTCTCACCCCAGTGTCTCTACACCGTAGACTCGAGACTCATCTGCCCTAAAGAGAGATGATCCATATACCGATCTCAAATGGATTGATCACTGTCCTCCATGATGATCTTTCGATCGGGAGCATTTAGAAATTAATCACTAATGATGTATGTCTCAAATTCTCAACACCTTGAGAATATACAAAATCATCTTTATTAATTTTTAAGATAAATCATGGACACATAAGACATGATTGGTTATACAGACTACCGATCAAATACAAAATATATTCTAGAGAAAGATATGTGTCAGTCAAGATTGGCTTATAGGGCACACATCTAACAAACTCCCACTTACACTAAAGCCAAT
>KE510254.1:0-10034 GCA_000441515.1 Elaeis oleifera | reverse complement strand
TATATATATAGACACATATACATATATATATATACATATACATATACATATACATATATACATATACATATACATACATATATATATATATATATATATATATATACATATATACTATATATATATACACATACATATATATATACATACATATATATATATACACACACACACATATGTATGTATGTATATACATATAGGTATGTATGTATATACATATATATACATACATATGTATATATTTGTGATTCAGGAGAAATGTTAACTATTTTCTTAAAGAAATATATCTTGTAACAGAAATTTAACAGTACCAAATCCAACACAAACACACCTGCTTCTGAAAACAATTGATCAGAATACATCCATATGGGACAGTATCCACTAAAAGCAGTTTTTTATTATTACAAAATAAAAGTCATACACAGGATCAAAGTTAAGGCATCCAAATGTTCCACTGCTAATATCCCTCGGAGAATTTATACTTCATTTTTTTGACTCGGAGAAATTTACGCGTTAACAGGGGTGGAGGCAGCAAATTCATGCGAGAAAGAAGGTTACTAGATACTCCAAGTATCGTATTTAGGATGTTTTCCTACGAAGCCAGGAATCCGACAAATTTAAACTATTGATGTTTGCATCCTATTGGTATTCTTTTAACACGTATCTCAGCATATCTTAAACCTCTGAGTACGACCCAAAAAAATAAATAAATAATGTATATCAAAATCAAAGTTACGGGTCCATAAAGACACCATTAGTATATTTGAAAACTCCAAACTTTTAGCAAAAAGAAAAAAGCTCTAAACAACAGAAAGGAAGTATCTGGGATTTAGACAAGAAATTTATACAACAAGATAAAGATATTTGATACTCTAAGTATCGTATCTAGACTCCCTTTTTCCTCGAAAGCCAGGACGCTTTGTTTACAGGATATATTTAATTATGGAATATCCTATCCGTATCTTCTAACACGTATCTCAGCAAATCATAAAAGCTCTAGACTTTAAAAAATAATCTAAACAAGCAAGACTGAAGCATCAATAAAATGATGAAAATGAAATATTTCTCTTTTAAAAACCCAAATAGAGGAATTTCCTTTCTAACTCACCGAGCAAAGCCAACTGCTGCTTCCTCCCAGTGCCCGGTGGCCGCCCTCTACCTCGCTTCGGAGGAGGAACGACTGAGCCCGAGCCCATCCCCGAGCCCGGGGTTGTTGCAGAGGAGAGAGGCGATAGAGCCAGCGCCATGGTCCTGTCCACCCCATACTTCCTGGGCCTCCCCCTCTTCCTCTTCACGGGCTCCCCGGATCCCACTCCCACATGCCCCCGCCGCACACGCCACCGCCGCCGAGGGCAGAGATCACCGGCGACGGCTCCACCAGAAACGCCGCCGAACCGACAGGCCCACCGCCGGTCCCCATGCCGGAGGACTGCGCAGCCAGGCTCGAGCCGGGGTTCGGCATCGACCGGATCCCCGGCGCCGGCCCATGAAGCCCGGGATGCTGCGAACCGGCGGCTGGACCGCCTATCCCCCTGTGCATGTAATAGGCCGCCGGCCCGGACATTGCCATCCCTTCTCTCCCATCCATGCAAATGACGGAGACCTCCGCTTCACTCCAACCTAACCACAAGAACTACTACAGGAAATACTATAAAATCCAAACTTTTCGGTCTTCTCTTCCTCAAACGCTATAAAATTAAACTTTTCCGGGCTCAAGAAAAGAGTAAAGCAGGGAGAAGGAGAAGCTTGGATCAAGAGAGCTCAGAGAGAAACCCCTGTGCTCTTCTAGACTCGAAGGGCTTCTTCAAGAAACCAACAAAGCCAAGGAAAAGGGTGCTGGCGTGGGATTGGGTACGAGTTACGGAAAAGCTGAGCCTCGTAGAGAAAGACCGGACCCAAAGGTCATTTCCTCCCCATCCGCTTCTGGGAAAGCAAGAAAAAGTCCAGCTTTTTCCCTACCTCCTCTTTTTAATGCACCAGGAAACGCCAAACCTTATACCCGAAAAGGAGCGGAACACCAGAACAAGCTTGGATAGAGTGGTTGAACGAAAGAAAACCTATCACGTTCCACTGATGAGGTCAGGTCTCTTCCTCCAAGAAGACAGAAAGATAGCCAGAGAGAGAAGAGAGAAAGCGATCCTGCTTCCGAAGCTCCCTCAAATGGAAAAAAAGAAAAAAGCTTCTGAGGCCGAAAGCCGGGTCAGTAACTTGGAGTTAAGCCCGGACGCTTCCCGAGAAACCCCAGCTGTCTCCGTAAATGCTGCAAGCGAGAGCACCAGGGCAAGTGTCGATGGTTGCGCTTGGAGAAGAGCAGCAGTAACAGAGGAAACAGAGCCACAGATAGAGCTCGTTTAGCGTAGGATGGAAGAGGAGGAGGAGAGAAACAGTATCGAAGAGAGAGTACGGTGGATATGGTGATGATTAGGTATTTCCAAAACTCTATTTGAAAAAAAAAAATAATATATATATATATATATATAATAAAATGAAGACGATAGTTAATAATAATTTAGTGGCTTAACCTCATTAGCTGTTCAGTTCCAACAGCACGCCGCCCACCGACTTCCGCACCGGATATCCGCGGCCGACGCCGAAAATTCCTCGGCGCGAGAACGAACGGCCACGATCCGCCGGAGACAACGGGCACGTGACCAGATTTTAAAAGATGACCGCACAGTAATTATTATGCAGGCCAGCTTTATTTTATTGGTGGGCCCACGTGAGGCAAGGTCGAGCGGCGTCATCACGTGACTGTGCCTCTGAGTCCCTCGAGAGGTGGAGGACAGCTGGAGCTGGGTGGGCCCCGCGGAGATTTTCTCCGCTGGGTATCACGAGGCCAGTGTATTGGGATGATCGAGGACGTTGAGATTAAAATGGACGGCTGGGGAGGGCGATTAGGGTGAGGACAATCCAGGACTTTAGCGGCTCCGCGTGCCACAGCGCTCCTCTCCTTTTGCTTCCAGGTTCAAATGAGGTAATGGGATCCGCTGCAAGGCCAATCACCATATTCTAAATCTGTAACCAATCATCACGTCACACATTGAATTTTCAATGTGTGAAACGGGTTACGAGTCCACACAGGAACTCACTTCGATCGGGGACTCCTCTCTGGAGCCTGGCGACAGCTGCGATCGACAGAGAGGTGCAGGGGCAGAAGGATGACGTGGACATTTCGGCACCAAAATACAAACTAATCCAAATATAATATAATTTTATGTTTTGACAATAAATATTTATATATATAATAAATTCTGCGTCATCGACGCATGAAACCGGCAGTAAGGAATGGTCTATTGGAACGGCGGCCGGATACTTGCTTTAGTCTTCCTCGGGTAAGATCAAAAATAATAACATTCTAATTGTATAATAGAAAATAATGATTTATAACAACAACGATAATAATATTATTATATATTTAATTCATTATTTATTAAATAAATTAAATTCATTTAATTTATGTAATAGACGTTATTGGTGGTAATACATGTGTATTCTTTTCTCTAGCTTTTTTTTTTTTTTTTTTCTGTCCATACATTTAGAATTGATTTTATTTTTTTCAATTTATTTATATAATAATTTTAAAAAATATATTATTTGTTTCTTGAAAGGAATGTCCGATGAATAAAACTCTTTCCCAAGTCATTGGCATATTTATAGTTGCTATTATTGTTATAAATAAAATTACTGGCAACGAGAAAAATATTGACGATAGGAGAATACAAATTTTCTCTCTAGTTTTATCTTTTTAAATAAATATGAATAGTTCTCAAAGCACTAGTAGGTGATTGCGATGTGGGGCTGCCAAAGTTAACAAGTGGAGCAAAAATAATATTTTAATAATCTTTTTTTAAGAATTAGTCATTATTAGAACTCCTATTACTCACGTACCAATCTGAAGGAGAGAGCTATCAGAATATTGGGAGGTTTAACTTACTAGATAACATGTGTCTCCAATTCCTTCTTTAGCTGTTGTTTCTGATTTATAATGTTTCTTCTTATACACCCATATTTATATTTTTATTATTTTAATAATTAATAATAATTATATTTTTAAAATAAATATATCATGCCTCCAATCTAATATCACGAGTCAAGATCATGGCAATCGTCACATACTTATAAAGAACTCTCTCCATAAGCATGCAAGGCATCTTATTACAATATCACAAAGCAACATCAGAATAGAATTCAAATAACTATTATTCAACTTTAATTCAAATAAATAAATTAAATATCTTATAAATAAAATTTCACAGTCTTGCATCAAATCTCAATAAATTCTAATCTAAAACAAAATATCAAAGTCGGCTTCTAATTCACTCTCCCATATCGAATTTTCGAATCAAGCTAGTCCTCTGAATTTATAAAAATATATATATAGTAATGAGCTAGACAGCTCAGTAAGCAATGTACTATTTGGCTAGATAAATTTAGCAATAACAATATACTTAAATAAACATGCAAGATGCATCAATTGAAATATATAACACTAATTAAATAAGATCATTCAAACTTAGTATTTTAAATTTATTTTAAATCTATGAATAGATTCTTTCAAACATTCACTTCACCTCAACAGTCATGAACTAATCACAGTACTAGCATATAACCCCACTAGCAAGGATCGATATACTAGCACATAACTCTCATTAGCAGGATATCGATATACTAGCGCACAATCTCCACTAGCAAGGTGTCGATATATCAACACACAATCTCCACTGACAGAATGTCGATATACCAGTGCATAACTTTCATTGACAGGATGTCGATATAGCAGTGCATAACCTCCACTGATAGGATGTCGAAATACTTACGTACAACCTCCATTGGTAAGATATCAAAATACCAGTGCACAACCCCAAAGTTAAAATTTGGGCCTACCCTAGTCTCATTTGTCAAGTGTGGGGCCACCCAGGCCCCAGACATTAAGCCAAGTAGGTTAGGCATAAACTAGCCAAAAATTTACCTTCCTGATTGTGACCATCATCTATTTATCATTGAGTACTCAAAAGATGATTCACATGAATGTACCATTGATATTGTTGATTCATCACAGACCAAGCCTTCAAAAAGATCGAACTCATCTGACTAAGAATTGGTTGATCCTTGGTTGTGTGCTTGCCCTCTCATATATTGTAGATTGAGTCGATTAAATCTCATATATACAATCAAGTCAACCTAAGGATCCAATTTGGCTTTATGGCTCAAACCCGATTCATCTAAGCTGACTAATTAAAATCAATAAACCATTTGGTATCAGGGCAAGTCTCGATCGATGATTTTTAATTGGAAGGCTACTCACCTAAACAATTTTACCTACGATGAGTTAATGGCGTACCCTTCCATCAATTTCACTTACCTAATCAATTGGATGATTTTGTTCATTAGTTGCTAAGGCATTTTGGTTAGTCCATACCAATTAAATCAATGATGTGACGACTGATTAGTATAGGATTATGATGGCACAATAGAAGCATAGATTTCAAAAAAATTTTCTTTTGCATAATGAAATCCTAATTAAATAACTCTAATCCAAGACTTCCTTGATGATTAACAATCATATATATGTATATAATTATATAACATAATGAAAGGTATAAAAGAATACCTGCATCAGTAAATCCAAATTTCAACAAAGCTTCCACCAGGCGCCAATGTGTTCACCCTCCAACGGTGATCCACACGGGGTCTTGATCAAGACACAAGCTCCTTAATCTGGTTCCTCCCTCAAAATTCTTTCTCCAAGAATTTTTTCAGATAGCAGAACCCCTGGGCTTCTTTCCTCTCCTCCTAGCCTTTCCTTTCCCCACCTTCTTATCTCCTTATCTTCCTTAAATCTCTTCCTAGGCCCTTGTGCTAAAATCAAACTTATCCTTACTATTTTTTAGACTTATCCTAACAAGAAAAGGAAGAAAATAATTGAACAAGAGGGGAGACTTATGTAAGAAAGAAGAGATAGGATGATTTTCGATAGAATGAAACCTCAGTGTGCGTCTCCTTTTATAGTTGGAGATCGAACGCCATCGGGACCAACTCATACCCCATCCAATGGACATCTCATGCCTCCCCACTTTATCTCATGCCTTCTCACATATCTCACACCCATCAGCAACTAACATGACACATGGAAAGCAACAGAAAATCAAACCAAGAGTCGCTTCGCATAGAAGGACTCTTTAGAATATTTCTTCGATGTTTCTCCGAAGGGTCGCAATGCTTCACAAGTGGCGTCAATAATTCTAGCCATTTGATTATCAACCAATGGCCATCCAATGGCCAAGAATCAAGGCACCTTTCAGCCCTTTGGCATGGGAAAAAGGAGAGAATAAATTGGCATGTAAGGATTTTAAGAGTCTATAACAACCTTGACTCTATGTGACGCATGAGATGGTTAGGCGGCTAGATTGTTTCCTTTCTTATCCAATTATTCTCGATGACATGAAGTATCTGAGCAATAGAAGGACTCTTCTGCCCCTCTTTTGCCATCAATATTCCATGCCCCAAATATTTTTATTATGGAAACAAATATGGATAAAACATCAAGGAATCGGTGCTTCATCATATGTGGTGCATGGATTAGGGTGCGGCTAGGGATAAGATTAAATTCAAATTTGATCTTATGTTTATCCACTTAACTAAGGCATCAGATGGCTGACCAAATTCCCCATGCCCATAAGGAAAATAGTGTGGAAACTAAGAGGATAAACATGAGGAAGGGGCATCCCATCCCATGGGACGCCAACCATAAATCTGCATACAAGGAGAAACTTCACATGCCAAGAGAAAATTTCTCTTGCATATAGAAGTCAGATAATTGGCACCCAACCCTTGGCTCAACCAGCCATGGATCAATCCAAATCAAACCCAAAGAAGATTGGATTTAATTGGATCTAATCAGCCCAAATTAGGAATCAAATCGAATCTGATTCCATCATAAGAGCTAGGGTTTGCAACGTATGCTAGCATGTTCATCCTACAAATTTGATCTATCTTTGATCAATTTTCTTTGTGTGTGATCCATTGAATTTCACATCTAACTAATAGTAGATTCGTGTGCAAGTTGATCTAATTTGATTAGAATCAATCTAACCTATTTAGGTCTAATCGAGCTAACTCGAGTTCAACAATTAGAACCCTTTCTAATTAATGATCAAATTAAACTATTTTAATTCAATCAAACCTACAAGACGAGATTGACATCTAGTAATATATCATGTCTATTCGAAAGATATGAAATTTTGATGAAAGTACCAAAAATATCTTTTAGTGGCAAGTTATCGTGCAATTCAATCCTTCGATCATCCTGCATCCTGAATATATTCATGATTATGGATTTATGTCAAATTCAAACATATATTTTATCAATTCTCCATCAATAAATGATGACTCTAATAAAGTATTAAAATCTTTTTCTAATCTTCATCCTGCTCTAGTCAGAGACTTCCTAAGTCATCTAGAGATGAGAATATATAGGATGACGTCTCCTCTTACTAGAAGTGATCGATTCTTTATTGACCAACTCACAACCTCCATATATACTACACCATATCTAGAACATCCCGTATATAATTTAATATCATGAATGAATATGAATCAAAATATGGAATCATGTGCATAAGGTTCCATGGTGATCTCAGGTCTAAGGATCACTTGCACAACTCCCACTAAGAGAATCATCTTTTGACATGCATGTAAGTGTTGGACCTTATATGATACTCCCAAGACTTAGGAGATCAAGGCTAAGGCCAAGGTCCAAAGTTCATGAGGTGGTCATGGGGTTTCTAGGGCTAGTTTGGACCCTAGGATGAAAGGTTGTCAGCCTTTCGGAACTTGAGGTTCAGGAGTTTTGGGCTTTGAGGGGCTAATTTATTTTTGGGCTAGGATTAAGTTCAAGATTATGAGATTGGATCAAGTCATAGGTGTATATGGCTTGGATGAGTGCAATCTTATATTGAGTTAGCCAGAGGAGTTTTTGAGTTGGGTCATATTGACCATGTATATAAAGATACACTGTATTCTGACTCGATGAAGTGAATGAATACAAAATTATTTTTTTCTAACTTTCTCTCTCTTTCTTCCTCTCTCTTTGATCTTCTCCACATTCTAGTAGCAAGAACCTTAAGGTTCTTGGCTGCCAATCCAAAAAAGGAAGAAAGGATGTGCTAGGGTTTCTAGCACCCTCCTTTGTGCAAATCTCCTTTTGTGTGCCCCCCTCTTAGCTGCCCAAGAAGAGTTTCATACCTCCATATTTATTTTTGGAGGCCTCATCAAGGGTGCTTCCAGATCTAAAAAGGAAGATTTCAGATCTGAAAGAAAAGGATTCAAATTGAAGAAAAAAATCCTATCGACAGGATTTATAAGACTGCTGAAATCCTGAAGGTTGTTTTGTGCTGCTGTGTTGTTGGCCTTCAAGGACCTCCACGACCTGATCTTAGCTATTTCAGGCATCCACAACCTAGAGAAGTTGCTCCAATAATTGGTATCAGAGCACGGGTTGTGTGGAGAAAGAAGAAGACTCTAGAAGTTGAAAATCTTCAAAGGTTGAAATTTCAGTAAAGACCCTGTCAAGGTATTTCTCAAATCTCTTGGAATTTTATTGTGTTTTAATTTGGATCCAGCTATGGAAAGTAACATAAAGGTTGATTTTAAGAAGTTTGATAGGAAAGAAAACTTTTTCATGTGAAAAATTTGGGTAGAAGATCTCCTGATTCAAGTAGATCTGGATCTGGTATTAAAGAAGAAGCCTGAAGGGATGACGGATCGTCAATGGATGTCTCTGGAGAAGAAGGCTTGTTCTATGATTAGAGAATGTCTGGCGGATATGGCGGTCTATTCGGTGCTAGAAGAGAGGACCCCAAAAAGTTTGTGGTTGAAGTTGCACACCATGTATATGAAAAAAAAAATATGCAACAAGCTGATGTTGAAGAAGAGACTGTACAGCCTTCGAATGTAGGAAGGCGGAGATATCTTGGGTCACATCCAAAAATTCGATCAGGTGTACAATGAGTTACTGAGCATCGAGGTGAAGATGGAGGAGAAAGATAAATCATTGCTACTACTATGCTCGCTACCCCTTCCTATGATTCATTGGTGACGACGCTACTTTACGGCAAGGAGACCTTGGAGTATGAAGATATGGTCTCAATGCTATGGTCCAATGAATAGCAAGAGAAGTTGACCAAGGAAGGTGCTCTCCAAGAAGGCTTGGCCATGAAGGAGAAATCAGGAATAGGAAGGGAAAGAGGCAAGTCAAGATGACGGTCAAAGTCTCAGAAGAGCAGGAGCAGGAAGAAAGCTAGGTACTATAAGTACAATGAGATCGGGCACGTCAAACGAGATTGCTCGCAGTGGAAGAACAAGGAGAGAGATAAGGAAAGATCTGATGTGCTGAGTACAGTGGCTAATAGTGAGGTAGAGGATAACCTCTTGGTGGTATCAGATGGTCACAAACAATACACAGAAGTATGGATCCTGGATTCAGCTTGTTCACATCACTACACCCCAAACCGATCTTGGTTCGCTCCATACATCAGAACGAATGAAGGGAGCATGATACTTGGAGATGATCATCCATGTAGAATTGCTGGTATTGGGACCGTTTGGATGAGGATGTTTGATGGGATGGTACAGACTCTCACTAATGTGAAGCATGTCCCTGATCTAAAGAAGAATCTTATGTCACTGGTGAAGGAAAAACTGCCTTTTCCTGTGTAGGATCTTCCAGATTTCATCAAATCTGGGGCGGAATAATTAAATTTTATCCTACATTATTTCAGATCTAATGTCTATTAGATCTAATTTTATTATCTGATATTTTGATTTAAAATTAAATCTAAAATATGAGAAATAAAGACATACCTCAAGGGTAATCGAATTACCCTGTAAATGATCGCAGCAATGCCTGAGGTTCTGATTTAGCCACGCAAGTGTCTGGCCTCTACCAGTATCCACTCAGGTAGGATCTAGAACGTCTTCTCCTCGTAATTCTACACTCCAAAAATCAGATCTAAATCTGATTAGGAAGATCTTCA
>KE510249.1:10226-20615 GCA_000441515.1 Elaeis oleifera | reverse complement strand
ATCTAATCCTGAACCCTAAATCTGGTTCCTTCAGTGGGCCCTCCCTTTTGGCAAGGCCTTAAGACTCTGCCTTTCTTCCTACATGCATGTCACAATTGGACCATCATCTTCCTCCACTAGAGTCATCTTGATCAGGCCACAATTCTACTATGCACATTCATTTCTAAATGGGTCTGCCCTGCACTATGCTGGATAGCACCTAAATGGACCAAGCCCTTCCCTTTCCGCTCCCTGTCTCCAATTGGATGTGGCTGAGGTAGAGTCCTCAACCTGAATGAAGATGGTCAAGAAAGATACCTCACCAGCCACAGCAAAGCTCCGCCACCCCTCATTGATCAGATCCAGCATATCACTGTAAGCTTCCCCATATCTGGGATAGCACAATTGGTGACACTAGGCGAAAGCGAGGTTGAAGGTGAAGTTGTTGGACCAGCAAAGAGTCCATGATGAAAGCCTCCCGACCACAGTCACCCAAGGAATGCTACTTCTCATGCCATAGGCTGGACAGGGCCAATGGGTGTGGCCCACTATAGGGACCCAGTAGATTCCACTAGGCTAGGCACTGATAGAGTGGGCTGGGCCTTTGGATAGGCCCAAGGCTAATGCTCAGAGTTCGGACTGGGCCCAATTCATGCTTAGACCGTTGATCAGTGCTGGGCCTAAGCCCACTTAAGGTGGGTCAAGCCTTAGCCCACTTCAACCATGTGTACATTCAATGATATTAGGCCCTCCACATGGTCTACCTCCATGTCATCTTGAACCAATCCCAAGTTGGACAACATAATAAAGTATGAGTCGGCAACTCACCACTCATCGAGATCCTAGAATCATGCCAGCCCTATCGCTGGTGTGTTGACCATTAGCTAGCCACCTTAGAAGGCTTTTGCCATCCTTTAGAATCCTGAGGAGATCCAAGTAGACTCAACTATCTCAGAGATATGTCCTGGCAAATCGAGTTGGGAGTAAGTGCAGTGGATCATGACTCACCCTCCTTCCCTTCAATCTAGTCGAATTAGCCCTAGATAGTCGAAGCCTGGACATAACCACCTAGGGACCAAGCCAACGGCGGACCAAGGTGGGTCAGCTCTCACCACCAGCTATTAACCCCTACTCAACCACAACCTCCATAGCTGCCAGGTTGACCTCCACAACATTCTCCAGCTTGAGGGCACATTCGCTTCCACCTGAGGGAAGATCGACCTGTGGCAGGTAGCAGCTGTCGTTGAAGTGCCCGATCTGCTCACAAAGGAAGCAAACCACTGGAAGGTTTTCATAAATGAAGGATTTCCAAAACATCCCATTCTTCCCCTTGATGGAAACTTTGGGCTTCAATAGCTCGAAGGAGTCGATCTCCACCATAACGCCAACAAAACTGATCTTTTGAAGCTTGTCAGTAAAGTTGTCAATTGCTATGGATTTTCATGCTTCATCCACAATGCCCCAAAGCCTCCTGGTGCTCTAGAACTCGATCAAAAGACTAGAAGCCACATCCACACCATCATCATCTTAACTATATTGGTCCTTCATATGAAATCTGGTAGCCACAGTTCAACGGCTAGTTATTGGCTGGCAACGATCCATGGACTATCTTGAAGAATGGCATCGTATTTCCTTCAATTTGAAGTGAAATAGAAGATGATCTTCAGCCAAGGAGAATGCCTCGACCTCATTCTGCAACTTCTTCCTTGAAATCCCTAGCAATCCGGTTGATCGGGACTCACCAACCCAAACTCCAAGCAAGAGCTGCCACCTCTCCCATTTGTCTATTAATTCTTCTATGTCATTCTCAAGGAATTCTAGGACTTTAGTAAAGTAACATTAGAATTTTTGATCTCTACCTTTGAGATCTCGTGGGACATCTTGGTTGGTTGTCACAGTGAACCTTGGGCCACCTTCACCCAAGTCCGACCCCTGTCATCAGAGGCCAACAAGGTCTGAGCTCTGTCACTTCTAGATTTTTCATTGTTGTCCATCCTCAGCTTATCTCACCCAGCCCCACCACCTGTTTGAAGGAAAGCCAAAGAGATCCACAAACAGTGCAATCATTCATGCAACAAGCTTTGTTCCTCTTTCCCAACATAGCTTCTTAGCTTGTTGGATTCATTCCCAGTAATTCTTCGCCTTTAGGGAGTCTAGGGAGTTTGCTACCTCTTTTATTATTTTGAGCCTTCATTTTATAGTTCTTGAGCTCTATCCTTGCTAGTACACCATGATAATTTGTTAAGACACTTTATACAGACCCCCTCCTCTAATAAAAATGCATTCTCATTAGTTCATCTCCTGCATAAGGATAAGAGGAAGCAATAGTTTATGCAATTATCAAAAGGAGAACTAAAGCCATCACCTTTACCTTTTACACTCATCCTTCATGGCCACTAAACATGCCTAGCACTAGTGTAATTCAACAAATGTTCTAAGGGTTTTGCATGGTCATCCTTGCTTTTTCCTGGTAGTATAGAAAATCACTATGTTTTAGATTAGTGTAGCATAATCTTAATGATTCTTCCAACTCTAATGTGTGAAATACTTCTAGCACCAAGAGCAATAATATTGCCTCAAGGTGCACCAACAAAATGCACTAACTTATCTCAAAATGTACTAGTTTTAACATTGCAGTTTTAGTTGATAAGGGATGGCAATCAATTATCGTAGAATATCTAGTAAGATGAGTATTTTCTCATACAATACAAAAAAGGAGGTAATGATGACCATGAAAATGAATAATTAAATAAACATAGAAATAGAAATGTTACCGTGTTAATGCAAACCTTCTTATTAGTACTACAAACGAACAAAATTATTCCTTCGCAACTTAAAAAGATAAGCTCAAACCTTATTTTGAAGCTTTACTTATAAAATAGGCAACTTGAATACTCTAAGCGCAGAAAAATATTATAGAATGAGCCCAGCTTTCTTCGTGCTCATTTATTAGGAAGGAATCGACCTTTGAATATTTGTTATAGTATATATCTACATGTGTAATTATATATATACATGATGTAAAATGCATGCAAATATACACACATGTTACATATATCAGCTATTTACTTGTATAATCAACCAATATTTAGAGTTGAGGATTAAGGCTAGCTTAGGAGTAAACAAATAACAAAAAATACAGTAACATCTTTTCAAGTTTGAGTGAGAAATATATTAACCCAAAGTTTTTTTTTTATCACAATGTGGTTCAGTCATCCATCTCTATTAAAAATTTTATTGATCACATGACAATTTAATACCTCTTCATTCTTGAAATAGCCTTCTAATTACAATTGAGCGTGCATTTTGTCAATAAGGGAAGAAGAATTATATAGCAATCACATGATCATCTTCTCCAACTATCAGTTATAAGAGCTCCAATATCCATAATGGGGGAGTGAAAAATTTAAAAGTTTTTTTCGAATTTTTCTATACTAAAGTTGAGGGGCTGTCTCTATATATTTTCCATGATTAATAAATTTTATGAATTTCATATCCATGAAATAATAAAATAAAATTTGTATTTATGATGTTTATAAACTAGAATCACATTTTGTCTAATAATCAATCTAATTTATTCATATAAGATTTACTTAACATATTTTGATTTGAATGCTGTGCTGATACTTAACAAAACTTATTTTGGATGGAACAATTACTATAAAGTCCTTAAACACATTCCAATTTGAAGAAGATTGACTGACTGCCACAAGAGTGGCATTAAATTGAGCTTTAAACTCAATGTACTAAACTTTGTACATACAACTTTGAACCAATCTCAGCTATACTAAACTCTATATACAACAAACTCAATAGTACATATGATTCTAAAGAAATTATCCATATACAACTCTACTAGAAAATTTATCAAATTATGCTGTACTAAACACTAAATTAAACTTTAAACTAAGTACTAAATTGAGCACAACCATCCACATATAAATTAAATCACTCAAAGCATTCCTTGTAACAACAATTTAATCAATTTTAACTCAAGAGATTTAAAACTTATCATGATAATAAAAGAGATGAATTGCATTGAACTATTCGGAATATATTACATTCAAGTCAAAATACTTTACTAAAAATGCCAAAAAGACAACATTCAATTCGAGTTTAAATTTAGTGGCTCAAAATATCAAAAATACCTGCAAGATCCCATCGCTAAAAACATTGTGTCCACTATAAAATCAAAAGTATCAAATAAAGTATATTATATAAATAATGAGATAATAAAAAAAATAGTATCTATCGAAATATGCTGTCAACACTAAGTATGTGACATATCAAATTTTTCAATGTAGTCCCTGAGATTATTGGTTAGAGCTTTAGGCTGGATCCACTTGACTTCCATCCTTTTGACTATTGGTGGTTGAACTTAGGCTACTCTTGATAACTCAAACCTTGTGGTGACATGTTGCTCCTTCATGTATAATTTGCTTGATATATAGCACTAATTGGAGGAATGGTTGTTGGACTTTTGATATACTACCAACATTGAAAACTTCTTCTGTGATGTGGGTTCCCTTGGGGTACTTGCAATAATATGCCATTGGGTGTAGGTGGCATTGTTAAATTTTTCTAAAGCTAATATACCAGATGGACATACCCTAGAAACATAAAGTATGAGCGAGTATGTCAAAATATAAATTAGTAAATATCTAACTAATAAGTGAAATGGTTAAGCCAATAGTTGTGCAACTGTATATCAGATTCATTAGCTATGACAATAGTTTATCCTTCTACATTTTTGTCACTTTAGATTAGAAAATGATTAAGTCAATACTTAAAATATATGTAAATGGTTTATATTGATGTTTTCCTTCTCTTGTGCACATTGAAATTGTTCCTTCTTAAGTCTTACCTTTTAACACTAGTCCCATTGGTCTACTTTTTTGTTTGAGCCTTTCTCTTTGCTCTACAAACTTGACCCTTATTATATTTGAACCTTCGCATCCATCTTCCCACTTACCATGTATCCTTTTATACTCCAATTAGTATCACACTTATTATCCTCCATGTAGATTTGAGACAACTATTTGGTTTTAACATTGTGGTTCTTAAAGTGTACTACATTTGTGTGTAGGCTCAAATGCTTTTTTAATTATGTATGTTTCAACTTTTTGCAAGGGACAGGCATGAATCTTCCACCCGCAATTCTTCTTATAAGCAACTATTGCCCTAGCCCATTCATTCTTATAATAAACTATTGTACTTACAAGAAGGCTTAAACCCCTTAATGGAGGATCACCTAAAAGCCTTTCCAAACATATGTGCTGAAGTAAATGCCATGTCGATTTTCAATTTTATAGTCGTAGAAGACATTAGATTTATCAAAAGCCTAGCACCCCTAAACCCTTTTAATGCCAACACAAGGCCATGTAGGATTGCCTAGCTTGAAAGGTTATAAGAGGCCATTAGATAGGGGTTATATCAAATATACATAAAAGATTGTGGTCCTAAACCTCTTTAAGACCAACACAAAGCCCTAAACCCCTTAATGCTTTGCAATCCATTTGGAGAACTATTCGTTCACATACAAAAATTTCTTTATATGAAGTATACATTTTGAACACTAAAACATAAAAATAATGGATATTGCACGGTAAACCCTAACCTAAACACTGTGCATTTTAATAACAAATAATAACAAAGGCCACATTGTCAAAAACAAACCATAATCAAGCAAGAAACACAAAAACCCTCGAATTATAATTTTGATGTCAAATATGAGAAGTGTTAGTGATGATTAAATTTATTAAAAAAATACTATGATTTTTAATTTATATATCCATAATATATATTTGGAAATAATTTTAACATCATCATCAAAATTAATAATCAATTTATAACAAAAGTATAATGCCACCAAAATTTATGATATTTGTGTCCATAATTTTTATTGTAACATATTATAAATTTTTGCCAAAAATTTTCTACCATAAAGTTTGAGTTGGAGGATTGACGCCATAAATTTGTGACAAAATAACAGTGAAATATAATTTATTATCAAAAGTATTATTTAAATAATATTTTATGAGAACCTTTATTTTTTTTCTTATGGTGGTTATTAGCTAATTGACTATTTTCTTGTAGTGACCACTTGAGCATGGCCTTACACCAGCTAGTGAAGAATTGGAGTTGGAATCTTCCTAGCCTCACAAAACTGCCATGTAACGCTAATTAGGGTTTAGATTAGGGTGGAGTTGGGAAGAAGATGGCAAAAACAGAGAAGAATTAAGTTGGAATCATTGTGTTTTAATCTCTAAAACAATTAGTAGAAGGCTTAATTATGTGAAAACCCCAAATTTTTGGAAATTTCAGTTTCATCCTAAACTTTATTTAGTATAATTAGATCATCAAAATTTTGGATTGGTTCAATTTGGACCCTGGCCATAATTTTTTGGCATATGCCATAACGGAGTTATCACATAGCTTACTTGTATGATAACAAGTTGCTTTTGTGGCAAAAGGAGATGGCGTAGTAGTAAGAGAGCTTTTTTTCCTCAAATTAACCCATCTTTGGTTAGGATTTGGAATCTCATTCCAATCCAAATCCCATCTCACAATCCTGGCATCTGAACATCGGTGATGACCATGAGAGGATTGTTATTTCCTTCAGCGATGAGAATTAATGACCAGTCCTCTATTTTATTGATGAGGCTAATATCTTCATTTTATATTAGATTGTACTCATAATTGTGCTAGAATTTTAGTAAATTTTTTCCCATATCCCTAATCCTTTCATATTGGATCCCCCACTTAATCAGAAAAATCATATAAAGATTGCCTTAACATCAAACATTGGTAGTGATTCTGCAAAAAGTGATCCAAAAAGTTTGTATTTGTCATATCTTTATATAGTCTCGAAGCTCTATTGAAGGTTCGCTTGTAAGCAAAATGTGGTCCCAAGGTATGTTTTTTATTCCCACTTATTCCAAGTGGCAATAATATTTTTTCAATAACAATATAGTTTTTGTTATGATAACACTTTCTTTTAAAAGGGTTGACTGGTTCAGTATCAGGGCATTATGAAAAGGCTATCGAGCAACAATGGATTGGATACATAACTATATATACCATTGATTATTTGTCAACTATTGTGGTTTGAATCTATCATTGGTTAGCTATTCTTCTACTTGGTAAGCTGGTAAGCCAACCAATTAGATCTTTGTTTCTTGATTTTTGAACCATTGCCATACTCACCTTGTTATTTAAAGTCTAATCTTTTAGATACGTCATACAGAATGGGCATTGTAACCATTATTGTGCATTATGATAGCAAGTTTGTCAGCAAGGGGGAATGCAGTGAATATATTGGAGGGAGTGAGGCTTATTTCAACATTAGTGACATAGAATCCTTATCTTATGATAAGTTATAGGAAATGATAGAGAAGTTGTATGTCGATGATGATGGAAAACCGTTGGCATTTCATACATGCATTTTAAAATTTTAGCGAAAGCAAACTAGATTAAATAGTTTAATCTATCATGCAAGTATAAGATCAGATCTAAAAATACCAATGCTAGAATCTGTGACATGATATATATTACATATATAAAATCTAAAATCAGAAAGCAGCAGGCATAGATCATATCAATGCATGGGTAGATCATATCTACAATATGATTGAGTTCAGAACTCAAAATCTGAGTGCAGATAGTTGATCACCGCAACTGTCAATCATGGTAATTGATTCTTTCTGATGCTAAATAGCCGCATAAAATGTCTAACCTCTACAGGACATCCATACGAAGCCCTGACACTGATCAACCTCCCGAAAGTGCTAGCTCGTGCAGAGGCCATATGATGGCTGATCTACGCCCCTCTTCGAATCTCTCGAACATTTTTGAAAATCATAAGAATGTTTAGGAGGAGATAAAGTGGTGGAAGAAGATGAAGAGAAGACTCTCTTAACTCTTTTTTCTCTCCTCCCACAAAATCCTAGACTGAACCCTAGGGTACACCCGAAAGCTCATGCCCAAGAGGAATTATTTTCCTCTGTTTCACACATAGAAGGCCCACCCCACTCTCTATTTCATGCCTCACTCTCAAAAGAGTTTTCATGCTAAAGAGATCCACCTTTTGTTGCACAAAATGGAGGACTTTTTAAGGTTGGCATGGAGATGAGGATAGAACCATCTAACCACTAGATAAGGATTAGGTTATTTAGTTCAAATTCAAACCCATTTGAATTCAAACTTAACCAACCTATCCTATCCACAATGGGATGTTGAGAGGGGACGAGAGCTTCTAATTTGCATGTGGAAACTTCATGCAAATTCCAAATTTGTATGAAGAACAAATGGGCATGGGTCAAGGGTTGGTGCTAGGAAGAAGTCCAATCTAATTGGACTCTTGGTGTTAGTTATTTGGTTCCAACTAACTCTCATTTAGTTAGACCCAAATAGATAAGAGTGAACCTAATTAAATAGATACTAAATAACTCAATTAAATCTTAATCCAATCAAAATTAATCGAGTCCAAGTCCTGATCAAATCAGAAATCAATATTCTTTAGTGATCAGGTCATCTTATAACCTAATCGGATCAGATCTTATTGAATCTAATTCAATTAGACTTGATCCGAATCTTATTACTTAATCAAATTGAGCTAATCAGCAATCAATTACTAGTTAATCCTCCTATAATTCACTAACTCTTAGAAATTATTTCATCGCAACTTTTGCATAAGATTAATCATCAATCAAATTGATGATTATACCCTTGAACGATTCTCAATCATCAATCAACCATCTGATCAGATAGAAACTTCTATTATGTATGACCCCATAAGTTCGAATCTAAGTTGATAGCACAGAAATAAATTTTATACTAATCAAAGTGACCATGTAGCAATGGTACTCGACATCCGAATAGGTCGAATGATTGCAAAGTAATATTCAAGAACTTTTGACATATGGTTACCGTATAATTCATCTCTTTGACCCTCAATGCTCAGGATAACTTTAGAGTTAAACTGTCAACTGTTAATCACCACATCCAAAATGTGTCTCAACCTCATAAATTATATGATTCCTTATAAGAACTATCCTGCCTAAGGTTTTACTGAATTAAAACACAATGTATCACTATCTCCTGAAACTAGGAGCGGTCAATCCCATCTTGACTCATACACTGATTTTGTAAGTATTTGATTGTATCCAAAAATCTTTCATCAATAAATTAAAAATTCAGATAGTCCGATACCAAACCACAGTGAGTTGCTTACAAGTCACTGTGGTGATCTCAGATCGGAGGGATATTTATACCTATATCCTTCACGAGCTACTCTTGACAGTAGAGTGCTACGCAATTTAGTCACATTCAGTGTAAATATACTCTTATATTTTACCTGCATACCATACCAGTATCTCCATACTTCTTGGTTACAAAGACAACTAACCCATATAGTATACAATAACCTATACTTGATAAAATATTATTATCTTAGTAATAACATATCGTTTGGTCATGAACAAGTTTAAGAACTACATGATAAATTTTCTTATTGATTAAAAGTAGTTCTAAGAACTTCATTATAACACAAGAGTTCAATAAAGAAGATGCATAATTTATGATAAAAAATATCAAATAATTTTATTAATTAATAATTCATATATAATTTACAAATAGCATAATCGTTTATAAATAGACGATTGACTTTAGGATACATTTTTCAATAACCCGCACTTCAACTAAAGCCAATCGAAATAGTATCTAATACCCATCTTCCACTTGTTATCATCGAACTCCTTGATTTTGAGGACTTTAGTGAATGGGTTGGTCAGGTTCTCCTTTTCATTGATCTTTTGAAGATTGATGTCATCTCGATTCATGATCTCACAGACAAGGTGATAGCGACGAAGGATGTGCTTGATTCTTTGATGGAACTTTGATTCTTTGCTTGACTGATGGCACCAGTGCTGTCAGAATACAGAAAACTAGATCTTCAACTGTGAAAACCACTCCAAGCTCGCTGATGAACTTTCACAACAAATAGCTTCTTTGACAGCATCGGATATCATAATGTACTCCACCTTGCAGACAGAATTGGCTATAGTGTGCTGCTTGAAATTTTTTCAGTAGATCGTTCCACTATTCAGGATAAAATATATCTCGACATGCTTTTGCTATCGTCTGAACTGACTGAAAACTGAAATATGTAAGTGTTGGGTATAAATACCCTCAGTCGAAGTTCTCAGCAGAATTGACCTTCCCGGGACTCTTCCGGCTTCCGACAGCAGATGGCATCTCTCCGGACTTTTCCAACAGCCGGATTTTCATAGTGCCGACTGACTTCCAGCGGACGAACTTTTGCTACACCGCCCGAACTCCTTCAACATGAGTTCCTTTAGTCGTCTATCAAGCCACCCAAATGTTCGCCGAGCTCCGCCGCCAGCTGACCTA
>KE510237.1:24881-36035 GCA_000441515.1 Elaeis oleifera | reverse complement strand
GGAATGTGTCAGTCGATCTGGCATCTAGGGCACACATCTAACACCATGCTCCTCCGACAAACCTCTAAGAAGGACTGAGTTGGCTTCGTAGGGCTAACAGTCATGGCAAGAAGGTCGGCCATCCTCCACACTTATTGAGCTCAAGGGCACAAGAAAGAACATGGTCAACGGTCTCCTCCATACTGCAAGACGAACAGGTCGTCGGGAGCTCCATACATCTAGCCCACAGAACTACCCTAGTTGGAATACAGCATCACGTCACTTTCCAAATGAACAAACTAACTGTCGGGTAGATATGCAACCTCTAGATCCAAGCCCCATCTAATCTTCTAGTTGAAAGCCTCCTATAAACATCGTACAGATCCCTAATCATCACTTTTGGGATACAGGCTGATCCCCACACCCTCATATCCTAGCTGGCATGAATTGAAAGCATAATAGAAAGCACCCTCTCAGCCAGCTCAGTGCCAAAGCCGTGGGTCACTAAACCAACATTCCACCCATTCCCCTCCAACTGAAACAAGTCACAGACATGCCTTGGCTTGATGATCTCCATATTCATAAGGTGGGCCATCTGCTCAAGGGCAACTCAGCAATCTACAGGTCTCATAGGAGATCAATCATTTATCCATCACCCACAAGCCATCTAACTCGGTCTGGACCGTTTGAGCCTAAGAACAAATCTTCTTCCATACAAAGGAGCTATGCTGAGCAGGCTGGATAACATCATCAAAGAACCAAGAACCATACTATCCCCTTATCATCACACTCTAAAGCATCCACCTGTAATAGAAATCTGGCTGTATGTCTGGTAATCAATGCTTCACATCTTGTCATAAGGGACTAGATACCAAACCCAATTCGTTGTGGGTTGACAAATCACGTCCCATACCAAAAGATAGACACTACCCCTACCTTGATAAGACTCCCATAAGAAACTCCTAAAGTACTGCTCATACCTCATCAACACGGTCTTTGATAATATAGTGTGGGACATCAGGTAGGCCAAAACTGAGCTAAGCATCGATCTGACCATTGTGACTTTGACCATCATGAAAAGGCATTTGGCCTGCCATCCCTCAAGCTAACCTCGGATTGCCTCCTCAATCTTAATATACTTCATCCTTCGGAGCCTACGCCTAGTGATTGGGACCCTGAGGTAATGATAGGAACCAGTGTGCTCCACAATCCCCAGCCTCTCATGGATCACTTGCCTCAAAGACCCTTGGTCTTTGGACTGAATACAAGACTAATTTCAATAGGTTAACTTTTACTCAGATGTCCTGCAATACTCCTCTAAAATCTATTGAAAGTAGACCACACTCTGAGTAGTGGCCCAACCAATTAAGAGGCAATCATCTACAAAAAGGAGGTGTGAAATTGACCTAGATCCCGATGCTGGCTCAGAAGGGTCTAGATCCCGCACCATAGTAGCCACCCACAATGCTTTGGACAAAGCATAAGCATAAAGTATAAAAAGGTAGGGAGAGGACAATCTTGGTGGAGGCCAACAGTAGAGTGGAAGTAGTTGATCGAGGTGCCATTAACCAGGAGTGCAAAGACGGGTGATGTAAGAACTGACAGGCATTTCAAGCTTGCTTTTCAGAAATTTAAAGTGAAAGACAGATCAAATTAAACTATTTAATCTAATAAACATGCTTTAGATCTAATCTTAAATGCCTACCCTAGGATCTATAACATGTTATATTGCATATATGAGATTTGAAATAAAAATCTGCATGCATGATCATATCAAACATGTAATAGTAGATCACATCTACATCATAGATCATATCTATGATAAATATGAGTTCAAAACTCATCACCTGAGCACGGATAGCAGATCACTGCATCTAAAAAATATGATCTTGTTGGTTGCTTGCAGCCGAACAAAATATTCGATCTCTATAAATCTTCACTCGATGCCCTGCACTGATCGATCTCTTCGGAAGTACTTGCTCGTGTGAAGATCCTGTTGATGGCTGATCTGCTCCTTTCTTTAGATCTCTAGAACTCTTCCAAAATCGAAGATGAATATAGAGGAGGATGTAGTGGTGGAAAGAGGGAAGTGAACTCTCTTCTCTCTTTGATTTTTTCTCACCCAAAAACCCTAGAATAAATTCTAGGTCTCTCACCAAGAGGAGTCGGCTCTCCTCTAATACACATGCCTAAGAAGGCAATGCCCACCCCAAACTTTATACCCCAGAGAGAAACCTTTCTCACAATAAAACACATCTAAAAATTGTCACACAAAACTCAAGGGTTTTTAATGTTGGCATGGAGATGAGGATAAGACCTAGTTCAAATCAAATTTGAACTAGGATACAGATCGAGTTCATCTTGAATTCAAATCCAATTTAAATTCAACCTTAAATCAGATTTTATCTTCATTTAAATTGGCATTGGGAGGGGTGAGAAACATCTCTTTGGTGTGGAGTTTTCTCACATAAATCTGGTATTTGCGATGAGAAATGTGGCATGGGTAAAGGGTGGTCAGCACTAGAAAGAGTCCAATCTAGTTTGGACTCTAGGATTTTATCCATTTGGTTCTCATCCTAATCAAATTAGGTTAGATCCAATTAGATAACAAACTTAATCTAATTAGGTACCATATAAACTAGATTAGATCCTAATCAAATCAAAATTTAATCAAGCTCAAGTCTTGATTAAATCAGGAATCAATCACCCTTCACGATTAGGTCATCTAATAATCTAATCAGATCAAACCTAATTAAATCTAATTCAATTAGATTTGATTCAAATCATATTGCTCAAGTAATATAATTACTAATTAATCCTCTTATAATTTACCAACCCTTAGCAAATTAATTTATCATAACTTTTGCATAAGGCTAACCATCAATCATATGGATGATTATATCCTCGAACGATTCTCAATCGTTGATCAGCTACTTGATCAAATGATAACTTCTTTTGAGTGTGACCCCATAGATTCGAACCTAAGTCGGTAATATAAAATAATTTTCTGTACCAATTGAAGTGACCATCTAGTAATAGTACCCAACGTCTGGATAGGTCGAATGATTGTAAAACAACATTCAAGAACTCTGGACTATGATTATCATATAATTCATCTCTTTGACTCTCAGTACTTAGGATGCCTCAGAGTAAAACTATTAACTCTTAATTAGTACATCCATAATATGTCTCAACCACATAAATCCTGTGACTCTCATAAGAACTATCCTGGCCAAGATTTTGATGAATTGAAACATAATGTAGCACTAACTCTTGAAACCAAGAGCAGTCAATTCCATCTTGACTCACACACCAACTTAACAAGTACTTGATTGTGTCTAAAAATCTTTCATCACTGAATTAAAATTTAGATAGTCCGACACTAAAGCACAGTGAGTTGTTTATAAGTCATCGTGATAATCTCAGATCGGAGGGATACTTATACCCATATCCTTCGTGAACTATTCTTGACAACAAAGTACTCTGTAGTTAGATCACGTTTAGTGAGATGTACTCCTATATCTCACTTGCATGTCATACCAGTATCTTAACACTCTTTGATTAATAAGACAACCAACCTATATGGCACACAACGACTTACACTTGATATAGCTATCATCCTAGTCACAGCATATCATTTGGTCGCGAATATGTTTAAGGACTAAATGATAAATCCTTCTTTATCGATCAAAATAGTCTTAAGGACTTCATCACAACATAAGAGTTTAAAAAGAAGATGTATACTTTATGATGAAAAAGTTAATAATTTTTATTAATGAATAATTTATATACAATTATATACAATAAGTACGACCATCAACAAACTGACAATTGGCTTTGAAACATAATTTCCAACAACTCCCACTTGGACTAAAGCCAATCGATGCAGTATCATATACCCATCTTCAATTTATGATCATCGAACTCCTTGATATCAAGGGTTTTAGTGATTAGGTCAGCTAGGTTCTTCTTTTGTCGATCTTCTGAAGCTCAACATTACCCCAATCCATAATCTCTCGGATCAGATGGTAGCAGTGCAGAATATGCTTGGTGTACTGATGGAACTTTGATTTCTTTATTCGAGTAATAGCTCTAGTGCTGTTATAATACAATAGAACAGGACCATCAATGAGAAGTGCCACTCCGAGCTCGCTGATGAACTTTTACAACCACACAACTTCCTTCGCAACATCAGACATCGTGATATATTCTGTCTCGCAAACTAAGTCAGCCACGGTATGCTGCTTGAAATTTTTTCAGTAGATCACTCCATCATTCAGGATAAAAATATATCCTGACACACTCTTGTTATCGTCATGATCTGATTAAAATTAAAATCTATAAATTCTACAAGTTTCAAGTTAGATTTCTCATAAACTAGTCACTGGTCCTTAGTATTTTTCAAATACTTAAGAATAATTTTTACGACCGTCCAGTAGTTTTCATCTAGATCAGACTGATATCTACTCACTACCCCTAGTGAATATGCCACATCTGATCTCATACATATCATGGCATACATAATAGATCCCACTGCAGAGGCATATGGAATTCTACTCATATACTCTCTTTTTTGAGGAGTTGTCAAGCAATCTGTTTTGGAGAAAAAAATTTCATGGCCTATCAGAAGATAGCCATTCTTGAAATTCTCCATGCTGAATCACTTCAGCATGGTATCGATATATGTGGATTGAGATATTTCAAGCAACCTCTTCGATCTATCTCTATAGATCTTTATCTCTAAGATGTAGGATGCTTCTTTCAAATTCTTCATGGAGAACTGAGACGACAGTCAAAACTTTATTTTCTGTAATGTAGAGATATCATTCTCGATTAAGAGAATATCATCTATATATAAAATAAGAAATACAACTACAGAATTATTTGCCCACTTGTAAATACAGAGTTCTTCTCTGTTTCTAATGAAGCCATACTTTCTGATCACTTTATCAAATGCATGTTCCAACTTCGAGATGCTTACTTCAATCCATAAATGGATCTCTGAAGTCTGCATACCTTAGACTCATCTGTGGATGTGAATCCCTCAGGTTGTATCATATACACCTCTTCTTCCAGCTTTCTATTCAGCAAAGTGATTTTTATATCCATTTGTCAGATTTCATAGTCCAGATGTTCTGCTATCGCAAGCATAATCTGAATGAATTTGAGTATTACCATAGGAGAAATATCTTGTCATAGTCAATACCATAATGTTGATGATATCTCTTAGCAATTAGATGGGCATTATAGGTCTCCACCTTTCCATCTGCACCCCACTTCCTTTTGAAGATCCACTTACACCCTATGAATTTTATCCCTTCAAGTGGATCAACTAATATCTATATATTATAGACCTTCATGGACTCCATTTCAAATTCATGGCCTCAAGCCACTTATCAAAGTTGGATCTCTATATTTCATCCTGTAGATGATCGAATCTTCATTGTTCTCATCGAGTTCAATAGGATCACCATCCCAGATCAAGAAACTATAGTATCTGTCCTATTGATGTGGTACTTTATTGGATCTTCTCAATGGTGCATCTACAATGGGCTCAGAGTTTGATCTAATCAACTCTAGTTCTGTAGGTTCACTAGATTGTATCGATTCTTTTATTTGTTGAACTTCATCAAGTTCAATCTTAATGGCATTAGTTCTTTCCCTAAGGAATTTCTTTTCCAAAAGATAATTTTAAGACTGACGAATATCTTTTATTCATCAGCAAGATAGAAATAATAACTTTTAATTTCTTTTAGATATCCAATGAAAAGATATTTGTCAGACCTAGGTTCGAGCTTGTCTGTTTTTCAAATGCTTGATATAAGTCGGACATCCCCAAATCTTAAGGTATGAGAGCACTAACTTACACCCAGTCTACATCTCATATGGTATTTACTTACAAACTTACTCAGAATCCTATTAAGTACATAACAAATCGATCTGAGTGTATATCCTCAAAAAGAGATCGATAGATCAGCAAAGCCCATTATGGATCGAACCATGTCCAACAGGGTTTGATTCCTCCTTTCAGACACACCATTGTGTTGTGGTATTTCAGGAGGAGTCTATTGCAAAAGAATCACATTCTCTCTAAGATATGTCAGAAACTCACTAGAGAGGTATTCACCCCCTTAGTCAGACCAAAGAGTTTTAATACTCCTTTCAATTTATTTCTCTACTTCATTACGAAATCGTTTGAACATTTCAAATGATTTAGACTTGTGTTTTATCAAGTAGACGTACCCATACCTAGATAGATATCAGTGAATGTAATGAAGTAGTAATACCCATCTCTGGCACTTGTATTCATGGATCCACCTACATCAGTATGTACGAGACTTAAAACTTCATAGGCTTGTTCACCTTTTTCAGTAAAGATGACTTAGTCATCTTTCCAAGAAGACAAGACTCATAGATTGACAATGATTCACAATAATTGACTTCGAGGATTCTCTCTTGGATCAATCTGTTCATTCTGTTCTTGTTAATATAATCTAGCCTACAATGCGAAAGGTAAGAATTTTAGACATTATCTATTTTAGGGTGTTTATTTGACATGTATATTATACTAGACCGTGATACAATATAAATGTCATTGTTTAATTGTCCATTCATCACATAACACCATTCAAATTGATATCACAAGAATCTTTCTTTATTGAAGTTTCATAACTGTTCTTGGCCAAAAGGCCTATAGAAATTACATTCAATAAGAAATTAGGATAAAAGTGACAATCACTAAGAATAACGATATGAGAATTGAATACAAGCTTGATAATTTTAAAGTTAGAACTAAAATAGATCTTCCATCTTTAATGTTCAGAAATCTCTCACCATCTTCAAATCTCCTACTGATCTGAGATCCCTGCAACAAATTATAAATATTAATAGGACTATCAGTATCTAATACCAAGGTTATAATATCACAAATAAAGAAGTTGTAAGATGTTATAATATAATTATCTTGCCCAACAACTGCTTGCTTCTTCTTCTTATTCAGCCTGTTTGGGTCAAGAGAGGCAATATACTGAGGACAGATCCTCTTCTAGTGACCCTGCTTCTTACAATAGAAGCACTCTATCTGACTCTGATCGGGCTTGGACTTCTTGGTCTGACCCTAGCATGCTGCACCTTTTATTTTATTTTTTTCTTTTCTTAAGGGGATGATGCCCCACTGAAGAAGATCCTCTCACTAAATTTACTATTTTCTTGTGGAGCTGGTGATCCTTCTCAAAAGTCTGTAGTAATCCCAACAAACCATGATAGTTAACTATAAGCTTCGTCATTCTATAATGACTAAGAAGGAGGAGATAAGACTTAGACAGAGCTTTCAGTGTCGCATTCTTCCCAAGTTGTTCATGCAAGAAAAGTCAAGCTTGCTCAAGCATTCGATCTATCGATCATGTATAATATATGATCGGTGACTGACACCTTTTCCTCATTCAAGCATTAAAAATAGCACAACTAGTCTTGTGTTGCTCAATATCATCGGGAGTGTCAAAAGATTTATTCAACACTTCAACATTTTCTCTGATTGAGTATCCTCGAACTTACAATTGAACTCATCATTCATCGCAACCCGCATAATGTAATGCATCGTGGTGCGATCATTGAGTCACTTTTGATAAGTATCTCATACCGCACCACACGTATTCGAAACAGGCTCCTCTGATATCGGATCTATAAGGACGTACAAGATCTACTCGTGCTTTAAAACTATCTTCAATTTTCGATATTAGCTATTGAAATTGGATCTCGTCAGCTTATCACTGTCCGACAGTGATTGGAGTAATAAGGTGGTGGCCATGACTACATAAAGGAAACCAAAGTCTAATTAGTATATGAATTATTAAGCCTAAGGACTTAGACTTTAATCTAAAGTTTCTCTTACTATTTTATACGAATTGGTAGCGTCAACCTCCAATTCGAAGAATTAGCTTAATTCTTAGTAGGTACTAGAATCCATACAGACTACACACGAGCCTAACTTTGGTCGGCTAATCCATGTGCATCTATAGGTAGATTCTTAGCTAATTATTTTTTTAAATAATTTTTAGTAAATAATTTGCTCTAGATTTTTTTAGTAGGCTTTGGCTTCCATTGAAAGGTCAGGTTAGGTCCAACCATTAACGTGACCATACTCAGTGCATCTAACTAATGAATGATTAGGTCCGACTTTGATCAGCCAACCTAACCACCCATTAGAGAGACATAATTGAGTCATCATATTATAAATGATAATTTCAATAGCAGATAAGCACCAGATCTTTGGGCCTCCAATGATTATCAAACTAATGGATCCATTATCATTCAACTTAATAGGAGGCTATGATCTAGTTATTTTCATAACTATTTAATTTTATGGATCTAATAATTTAAAAATTAGTTAATATTTTAAGAGAAGAGAAGAGATTGACCAGCTAATCATAATCCTCCTACTGAATTCACCAAGTCAGATAAAGAAGATCAGATACAAGCCAGTCTAGGGGCACCTAAACCAGTCATACTAATTTCTTAATGACATGGGTTAATTCGAATCACTTAACGATCTAATCAAAATATAATTTATCATGTTGATTAGGTAAGTGAGATCGGTGGAGGGATATGCTATTAACTCGTCATAGACTCAATCTAAGTGAGTAGCTCCCAGTTAATGACCACCGATCAAGACTGCTAAACTTATCTTAGATACTAATTGGTTAATTAGTTTTGATTTGATCATCCTAATAACTTGGGCTCGACTACTAAGCCACAATCGAAGTCCATCTGGTTTAATCAAAGATATGGATTTGACCAACTACAACTATTGTATTGGTATTAGAGAAATCTTGATTTAATCTAATTCAACTTTTGGTTAGATTTAATCAATTTTTTATTAATCTATTTAATTCTAACTTTAGGTCTAATCCAATTAAGAGGACCTGATTTGAGCTAACCCATGCCCCCATATTTTATGTAATGTCATTAAATCTTTAATTCACAATTCTAGATTTAAATGATTTAACCCTTAATTCACAATTAAGTGTGTAATCAACATGGATTTAGGTTGGATTTGAAACATTTTAATCTATAAATATTTACATCATTTTATGTAAAATTGTTTATTCTAAAGTTTAGTCAGCTCACCCTTGGATTAAGCCAGCTCACTACAGTGGGTCGATTAGGTCTACGACTTAATCGACTCACTTTAAATGAATAGTAACCTATTCCATCCATCTGTTGCAACTGGATCGGCTCAGTTAGAAACTGAGTTGACTAAATCAAGAGACTGAGTCGACTCAATTCAAAACTGAGTCGACTCAGCAGGAGTGCCAGCAACTTTTACAAAGTTTCAGTTTGGAAAATTTTGCATAAATAGAAATAAATCAATCATAAATGAACTTTAGATCTAATCTAAATTTTTATGATTTTATATTTATTTTTATGATTAAATAATTTAATCATAAAAATTAGATATTTACTTCTCATACAATTTGTATCATATACAATAAACTTAAGATTTTCAGATCTAAAATTTTACAGAAAAGTAAGTTTTTTCTTTTGCGCTCTTCGTCATAGGATATAATCACATGGCATCCCTATACACTATAAGAGCACCCCATCGAATAGAAAGAGAGAGCCTTTAAACCCTTTTTGCTCCTATGACCGGACGGCCTGGTGTTTAATCCAATCGAAGTATTTGCTATTAGGATCATCTAATCTAATCATATCACATATAAGATAGATCATAATCAGATCTGAACATAAAAGTTATTTAGATCTAATCTAAATAATAAAATTAGATCTATACATACACATATATCATGTCATAACGAACTTGACTCTGATACTACTATAAGAAACCAGAAGACATTTCAAGCATGCTTTTCAAAAATTTTAAAGTGAAAGACAAATTAGATTAAACTATTTAATCTAACAAACATGCTTTAGATCTAATCTTAAATATCTATCTTAGGATATATAATATGTTATATTGCATATATGAGATCTGAAAATAAAATCTACATGTATGATCATATCAAACATGCAATACTAGATTCCATCTACACCATAGATCATATCTGTTAGATGTATGTCCTAGAAGCCAATATGGCTGACACATTATAATAATTCTACAACATAAATTTATATTTAATATATTGATTTGATCAATAAATAATAAATTATTTTTCATTCAAGTGTGATGTGTCTTTGAATCATCCATGAATTAATTTTGATACATATTCTCAAAATATTGAGAATTAAAGATATGTATTTAATTTCTAAATACTCTTGATCATAGAATCATCATGAGAATGGTGATCGATCCGAATAGATCGACGTACAGATCACTTTCTTTAGGATAGATGAGTCTCTAGTCACAGTATAGAGACACTGAAAGATGAGTGCGGATAGTTGTTAGAGAACAACTAGTACTGAGCGTGACCGTACGAGAGATCACTTGAATTTCTATTCAATCATCAGTGATTGTCTCAATGCTATAGTTGTGTGAATGGTCCTTTGACATGAGATTATACTACTGCTTGTAGTGAGACTGCTGGAGTTTGACTAACATATAAATATGGATCTCAATAAGCTCTTATAGTGGATGTTGACGACAGTTGGTCTACTGTAGGAATAGGATGCACATCAAGATGAAATCTATCAATCTTGATAGAGAGAAGTAGTTCTATGAGATTTAAAAGGCTAAGTCCAAGAATCTATGACCATAGTAGTGTGATTGATGAAAAAATTTTCATAGGAATCACATTTGGACTGAAACTAATCGAATCTATCATATGACTGATGTTGAGGTTTGACGATTTATCCATGACCTGCCATTAAGTCGAGACTCACGATAGAGGGACTGAATCATACGTTAACTACACCTAGAGGTTCATTTTAATTCTACTAGATTGTCACTACATACTACTAGGTATCACGGTAGATTGTGAGAGCTCACTAAGATTGTTTTGGATTGACAATCCTTGATGAGTTAGAGTGAAATTATTCTGATCCATTGAAAAGAGTTTCAATGATACTTTAATAGAGATCATTGTATATCTCACTAGCAAATAGAATTAAATCTATGGGGCACACAACAAAGATATTAAGCTTAAAATTAGCAATTGAGATTATGAAGTGTCAATTGGGTTTAGAGAAATTTGATTGGGTTCAAGGTAACCTTGCTAGCAT
>KE510227.1:26619-37150 GCA_000441515.1 Elaeis oleifera | reverse complement strand
ATGCCTATTTAAAGGGACCTCCTCTAAGGTCTCTAGAGCATCCAAACCAGTAGCCTCATACCATCTTTGGAGAACCCCATGCCCTCTCTTCCTCTCCCTTCTCCTTCTCCCTTGGCATCCCATATGCCCCACCTAGTTGGGACGTCCCACTTCTTCTTCATGCCCAAGCACTTGGGCATCCTTCTTTGCTGGTTTTCACCTATTGGTAGTAGCATAATTCAAAGAGAGAAAGGCAAGAGAAGAAGAAGATTAAGGAAAGAGATCAAGTGTTGATCGCGATATAGGCTTCGTTCAGATTCAGCAGACTGAATTATTTTAAAAAAAAATTAATTTGAAGAGAGCTATTCTAAGCTGATCCCGAGTAGATATCCATAGAGGTCGGATACTTGTACGGCTTGAAAAAAATCTCTTCTCTTTCAGATACAGATTTGAAGAAAAGGATTGTGAAACAGATATATAATTTGATCACAATCTGAATATCAGCATATGTCAATTTCAGCATATGAACTAGATCCTTATGGTTTTATATTTTTATGCATGCATGATTCAGATTAAAAATATTTTAATCTCATATTCTGCTGTGATATTTAGAAATAAAATTTTGAAACACAGATGCATGCCCCAAACTTCGAATTTCAATAGTTAAAAGTTGTTTCAAAAGTTCTATGCATGAAAAAAATTTGAAAATCATATTCCGCTGTGCCATCGAAATCCAACAAGCTGAAGAGTAGAAGAAGAAGGCTGTGAGATTGGAAGATTTTCAAAGTGATATAAGGAGATTCTGCTGAGAAGATGGAGCCATCAACCAGTAAGAGCCAACCTATGAGCGGCTAAATCTACTATTCTCGGGAGGAGAGGAAAAGTCTTGTAATAACAGAGCAGTTTCATATTCTATCCCTTCTTGTACTTCTTTTATGATATGAATCAATAAAGCTTCTCTTTTATTATACGATTGTCTTATGTACTTTTTTTATATTTATGTGTTTGATCGTAGTTAGAATAGCCTTTGCTCTCGGAAGACACGTCGTGATCTATGGATACGGGGCATGCTAAAGAGAGATAGGTTGTAAACTATATACTTTCTGGAGATGCATTCTGATTTATGGATACGGAGCATGTCGAGAGAAAATAGGTGATTTCAAGCTTTGATTTATTATTATTTCTTCTTTACTTATAAGATAAAGTCTTGAAATAACTTATGCCCGAAGGAATGAGTCGTGATCCAAGGATAAGAGTCATGCTCAAATGAAGATAAGGTATATTCAAGACCTAATTACAAGCATCTAATGTCATTAAAGAAATACAATTTTGTTTTGTGCAAGACCGATTCATAACCCCTCGAGATAATCATTTTCGTTTGATCCAACTCTTAATATAGTTTGTCTCTAGTTTATTTCTTTCTTTCTTTGCAATACTTTTAATCCAACGATCTTAACTCTCCTGTAACCACAGCTTAGCCCACAGTCCCTATGGATACGATCCCGACTCACTACTATCTATATAGTTTTGAATCGGTGATTAATTTTAGTTGCTCGCAACAAGCGATCAATGCATTCCTTTCATTGAAATTCCTAAAGGTCTTATTACCATGTATTGTGACAAACAAGCTACTATACATAATACCAAGAATAAGAGAATAACGAGCAATAGTAAGCATATTGCTATGAGATATAATTATATTAGGAGGCTTGTGAAGAAAGGTAAGGTGGTACTTGAATACCTTCCTACCGATCAAATGCTAGCTAACCCCCTTAGAAAGCCTTTATCTGGTGACAGAATTACTAAAATTATGAGAGGCATGGGACTATTCCGGTTTAAAGAGACAGACTTAACTGTAGCCTATTCTAAAAGGTGATGTCAGTTTAGGGTTCTACTTAATAACTGAAAAATCACTGCTTAGAGTTCAAAGAAAATTTAGTTAAGTTACTATTCTTGAAATGTCAACATGATGGTTGCATTTCTTGTGCATTTTTATCTTTGAATTAGTTGGAGTATAAACCTATTTAAAGTTCCATGTCTATGTGAATGCACTGTGAGATCCACAATAAAATAGGCTGGACAATGTCCTTAACAAAACTCATAGCTTATGTGGGGTGAATAATGAGGTTGTGGACACCCTTTATGAGTTTACCTTGCAAGTAAGGAGGTTAGGGCCGTTTCCAAAGGGTTACTGATAAAACCCTAGTAGACTTACTAAATTGGGATAAAGCGCATGGCCCATAATGTGCTGCCTTAATAACAAGAACCCCATGTATAGTGTGAATATTAATATATGACTTTTGAATTGAATAATTAAGATTAAGGTTTAATCCTCTTAGTTTTCAATTCTCATAATTTTATTCAAACCTTGAGTTCAAGGGTAATCCACCTAAGGCATACACTATACTAAACCCAAATTTGTTTTCTTTATCTTTTAATACTAGTGATTTTATTATTAGAAAATAAATGGATGATTGTTGTACAATTAGTATATTTTCTAATAATAAGAATTTTAAACAAATAAAACTATATTAAGTATTTTATTTCTGATAAGATATATATTATCTAAAGTTTTAAATTTTAAAACTCTTGGGTAGTTATTATCCATTGGGAAACTTTATTACGTTCTATAGAGTTGTATATTTTTTGAAAAGAATCGTATACAACATTCGGATTCTGAAAGTTGCATCACTTCTGAAGTAATACGACATTTGGACCCCCATAAATCTATGGAACATCTGAAATCAAAAATTAACATGCTTTCTTACTCAGACTTTCTGTTCTGTATTTTCTTAAAATCCCTACGTTTCATCTATTTAGGTGTGGGTTCTTGACCAAAAGTGATTAAGAAGTGCAATCTTACATCATCTTTGTGTTAGGTATTGTATTCTAGGGTTAGAATTTTGAAAAGTTCTTTTGCACCTAAAAGAGGAGAAATCACTATCTTTAAGAAATTTTACGTTCTTTTTTCTATCATATTTTTCTGTATTTTCAACCCAGCACAACAGAGAAGAGTCAAGAAGTGGAAATTTTTGAATGAGTCAAATTGAAGATATGAAATTTTTGCTGCAGTTGAATTCGGAAGATACGGAATGAGTCAAATTGAAGAATTTTCAGGTTCTCTGCCAAGTTTTCTAACTCGATTATCGAGAAAATATCTTCTTTGAGCATCATCGAGTGGACTTCTAATTCTTCTGTAAAGTTGAATTCTGAGGCTTTTATGGTAACTTTATTTTTTAGATAATGCACTAATTTCCCCAATGAAATGATTGATGGGCATTGCTTTATCTGCTTCTCAATTTGGAAAACGGTGCGGAGCATGTGCAAGTGATTCTAGCCCAAGCTAATGTCCAGAGTTTCTGCTTGTTGCCGTGTGTGACAAAAATTCTTGTTATTTGCTCTTCCAAGAAGAAGCACGGATGCTCTGCAGTGCATGATTTGAACTGCAGGTATCGTGCAATACTCGATGATGGATGGACATCAAACAAGACGGCTTTATTTATTTTGAGGATTGCCATCAATCTTCCGATAGCAGCCACCAAGTGCCGTGCAACATTTCTACCGTAGAACATCCTGGATCTTCAAGAAGACGATAACTACTGGACAGTCATGTTGGCGCTGCGTAGGCCTACCCTGGTTGGCAAGCAGGATTTTGGACTGCCTGCCTAATATGTTTAAAAAACTTGTCCAATAATATGCACTAAAGTCCATGTCTCATACGCTAGCACGATAGCCGCCTTTGGAAATTAAGCTACAGTACGTGGGCTATGAGAAACGGATAGCTCTAGACCCCACGAAGGGTCCTATAAATACGAGGAAGAGAGAGCTCACCTCCAAAAATCAACAAGGCATTCAACACAATGGAGCCCTTGCTCTCTCTCTTGGTTTACTCATGTCTCCTCTTACTCTCAGTAGCTGTATTCTTGTGCGTAAAGGCCTCCTGGCCAAGCCCCAGGTTCCCTCCTGGCCCATTAGGGCTCCCAATCATCGGCAATCTTCACCGATTGGGTGAGAATCCATACCGCTCACTCCGGTTCCTCTCGGAGAAATATGGCCCCCTCATGAGCCTAAAGCTTGGTTGCATACCAACTATCATCGTATCCTCATCGGAGATGGCCTCCGAGATTCTGAAGACCCAAGATCTTATCTTTTGCACGAGACCTCGCCTTGTCGCCTTCAAGCGATACTCTTATGGTGGACGGGACATAGGCTTATCACCCTACGGCGAGCAATGGAGACAACTAAGGAGAATTAGCATGTTAGAAGTCTTCAGTGCAAAGAGGGTGCAAGCTTTTCAATCCATAAGGGAAGAAGAAGTAAACGTCCTAGTACAAACTCTATTGAGGCAAGCATCAAGTGGTCCGGTGAATCTTAGTGAGATGTCTTTCTGCCTCTTTAACAATATCACAACTCGAGAAATTTTCGGCAGGAGGATTTCGAGTGATGGTGACTGCACGAGCAGCAAATACCATATTCTCCTAAATGAGATGATGTCTTTGCTGGGAGGGTTTATTTTAGGGGACTTCTTCCCGTCGATGGGGTGGTTGGATGTGCTCACCGGCACGAGAGCAAGGCTTGAGAGGAGCTTCCATAGCATGGATGAGCTTCTTGAGGAGGAGATCGAAAAGCACATGCATGGTGGAGGAAGCCGAGATGACTTCATTGGTGTTCTCCTCGAGCTTCAGAAGGATTTAAGCCTTGGATTCCCCCTCACCAGGGATCATATCAAAGGCATCCTTATGGTTCGTATCTTTGCTCCACTTCTTTCTCTACTTTGTAGAGCATATAGGGTGCTATGAGTTGTTTTATAAACCAACAAGTGCATAGGAATAATGCAATTATGCTATCATCTTTGAGACTTGCTAGCATGGGCACCTGTAC
Source organism: Elaeis oleifera (assembly GCA_000441515.1). Classification (NCBI taxonomy): domain Eukaryota; kingdom Viridiplantae; phylum Streptophyta; class Magnoliopsida; order Arecales; family Arecaceae; genus Elaeis; species Elaeis oleifera. The sequence continues at coordinate 32,290 of KE510227.1, read as the reverse complement.
ACGGTTGGATGGTTACAAGTGGTTTTTTGCATGATTAAATTGTGTAGACACAAACACGTGCGCACACAACTAGCTTAGCTTTCTTAAATCATGTCCGACTCCAACATATATAGCTGAAGCAGAGCCCGTATCCAAATATGGACCATGGTAGACCTTAATTAACATAATAGTAATAATAATCGCAGCAGCAACAACAACCTCAATAAATTATATATTAATTACAATAATCTTGAAATAGGACTTGCAATAGTCATATATATTGCTACAATCTTTGTTTCTCAAAACCAAACGATGGAGCATTCCCTATCAACTGAGGCAGATTAAGCCAAATGCCCATCAAACCATCTGGTTATAGAAGTTGATTGTTCATCTAGACTTGATCACTACATATAGTGTCGCTTCAGCAACATCCGATAATAAGTCTATGATCAAACAACTAGTGTAACATTATACCATCAAATTGTTATGTGATAGTCTCACATCGGTTGTGAAACTAATAAATGATCGGTATATAATGACTTAAGTAGTCTACTACTAACAACTCAGACTTAAGCATTTTGAACTACGTGGTTTAGGTCTGAATAAGTTGTGGGGTCAATAGACTGCTTGGGGCATTACAAAATGTTATCAGAGCCACGTCCGAGGGTACTATCGTATGGGATCATGTTGGAACAAATTGTGCATCCCGATGATGTACTCTTGATCCGGCGAGGAAAGGTTGACCATCAAGAACGGTAACAACAGCATGGTGGGCTTGCCTCCTGAGTCTTACATGGATATGTATTGGGAGGATATACTGGAGCCAAGTAGGGCCTTGATCAGAATGTCAGAGATTTAAGTGGGGAGATTGTGATAGTTCTACATCGATTGTGGAACTAATAAATGATCGATATATAATGATTTAAGTAGTCTACTACTAACAACTTGGACTTAAGTATTTGGGGCTATGTGGTTCAGATCTGAATAAATTGTGGGGTCAATAAACTACTTGTGACGTTACATGTTAGATGAGTATCAAGCCTGGGGATGTTTAATCAAATGGATAGAAAAGTGGTCTTCAAGGACTTCTCCGGCATGCATGTGGTGCAATTCGTATATGCAGTCACTTGCCCTGTAAATCAGATCCAATGGGTTCACTAAATCATTCCCCATCTTATACATGGGATGGTGATTTTAATGCACTGGTTCTCCATCATTATTCCTAGGACGGCCTCTTAACCAACCGACCGGATAAGATTATATCAGCAACAAAATCAGATTTGCTTTCTGCTTGTGTTCCAAAAGACGGCACGGAAGCGCACAAGCAAACTATTTGGCAACCTCCGAGTGGCACATGCGAGGTGTGGGAGTGTGGTCCCAAGAAGGAATTAGAAGGGATTATATGACAAAATTAGTTCAGCCCTCCATATCGTACTTTTGATTGATTTTATAAGATGTGCGCCTGAAAATTCTGCAGTCTAGTTGACAATGAGACATAAATAGTTTGTCCTATATATTCTAAATGCTATAATTTTCCTCTCTTATTTATGCATACGTATACATGCTCCTTTCTACATATAGTCCACACAAGTATATTAATATCTGGCAAATCATGCTATATATATTGATTTCTCAAAGAAAAACCTCAAAAAATACATTATATATATATATACATATATATACATATATATACATATATATATATATATATATGATCTAACAATCACTTCCATACTTGGCAGGATGTGTTCCTTGGTGGATCAGACACTTCTGCCTCTATCTTAGAATCGGGAATGACTGAGCTTATGAGGAACCCACCCGTTATGAAGAAAGCCCAAGATGAAGTTCGAGGACTCCTTGGAAATAAAGGAAAGGTAGAAGAGGGTGACGTTCAACAGTTATATTATCTAAAGCTCGTAATTAAAGAAGTTCTTCGGTTGCACCCTCCCGCTCCATTGCTAGCCCCTCGAGAATGCATGCAAGATTGCAAGATCAATGGATGTAATATTCCTAAGAAGACAAGGGTGTACATAAATGCATGGGCTATTAGCAGGGATCCCCGGTATTGGCAAGATCCAGAAGCCTTCATCCCTGAAAGATTCGAGGACAATGCTATCAATTTCAAAGGGCAACACTTCGAGTTCATACCTTTTGGGAGTGGCCGAAGGATATGTCCAGGCATGTCGTTGGGTGTGGTTGCTGCAGAGCTTGCACTTGCCAATCTTCTCTATAGGTTCGACTGGGATTTGCCTGGTGGAATGAGCAAAGAGGATATTAACATGGAAGAGCAATTTGGTTTAGTAATTCGCAGGAAATCACCTCTTATTCTAGTGGCAAGCCCAACATCTGTCGTTTCCTAGAGCTGCCACCTAACCAGCAAACTTATCTTTAATATCATGCTTGATTGTAACAATAAAGGATGGATCGATAGAAACATCTACTCTTATGGTACGGAATCTGCTGGGGCTTTTGCCGAATTCCTTTCTAGGACGAAGGGGAAAAACTATGTATTAGGAAGAAGGTCAATTTATGCTTATATTTATGTATTTATGCGTGTATATGTGCATGATATAATCAACTAGCTATTTTATACTGTTTGGGCTTGTATCCGATTTAGAAGTTAATTTGACGTCTTTGATACCATATGCAACGCATTCAATTTAAATTTTGATGATCAGGTCCGGATCAAGTACCAGGCCTATTTATTGGAGTGACAGCCAACATGGTATATCGAGATATTCCAATTCTACCGGCATTCCAGTTTAAAGAGAGAACTACAAGCTTTTTTTCTTTTATTTTTAAATGGATGCGACTGATCGATCAACCATACAAATATATAATTCCAATTATCTTCCTAGCATGACACAGCTATGCAACAAAGACGTTAGAATCCTACAACCACGACAAGATTCAATTATTCAAACCCTTCAATTTTACCAAAAAAAAAAACTCAATTTAGTATCCAAACAAAAAAAGAATCCAAAAAAATAAACGAGTAGTCCATGATGATTTCAAGTTGGCTCCTTCCCTAGAGACTATAGAAGGTCCAATTGATGCCTTGTGGATAAGGACTAGCAACAAATATCTATGGCGTTTTGCAAAGTAACTTTTGACCGAAATCTAAAGATGACAAATTTCATAATGTCATATTATTAATCCTTTGCTAAGTAACTTTTGACCGAAATCTAAAGATGACAAACAAAGCTCTTTCACAATGTCATATTATTAATCTTATGATGGATTTTGATGATCATAAATATTAATAATTATGATATTAATCACGTATTTCAAGGATGAATGCATGATTTTTAGATACTTAAAATGAAAAATTTATCTATGGGACAAATCCTCTTAAAGGAGCTAAGTCAAAGGAATTCAAGATGAATCTTCAGATTTTTGACTTAGTGGAGTCGACCCCAGATGCATAGGAGCCAATCCTTGAACAGAATTAGGCTAAAAATTGAAGAAAATTGAAGTTCAGAAAATTTAGGAGTCGACCCATGGAAATGGCGAGTCAACTCTGGCGCATTGAAATGCACTGGCATGGATAGTGAGTCGATTCATAGAAAAGAAGAGCCAACTCTCTTAATAAAGATAGAAAATTAGATTTTTGGGACCTCTACTTGAGTCGACTCTTGAAATGGTCAAGTTGACCCCTGGACAGATCAAGTCGACTTGTGAAGATGACGAGCCGACTCTTTCAAAAAAAATAGAATACAGAATTTTTGGATTCTGAGGTCGAGTTGACTCCTGAAGAGGTCGAGTCGACTCATGAGTAGCTCGAGTCCAACTCCTGACATGGAGAAGTTACAATGACTAATTTTCTGTACTTCTCCAATGATCATTTCTCCACTCCAATGATTAGTCCAAGCCTTTCAATGATCAAATCTCACTCTTTACTTACTTTTAAGCTTACAAAAGGCTAGAGAATTATTTTGAGAAGCAAGAGGAAGGAAATTAAAGAGTGGAATCATCATTTTGAGTAAGCATCATTGAATACCTTTAAGAGAAAGAAAAAAAAAAATTAATGCACAGAATTCACTAAGCCATCAAGAGTGATCTTCTCCATCATCAACAACATCCTCTTAAGCATCCAAGAAGAGAAGTCAAGCTTCATTAGACCAATCATTTAGCTTCTTCTTTGTACCTAAAAGAGTTCTATTTTCTATTTCTTTATGCTGAAACTTTTATTCATTGTATTCTTAGATTTTTTTTAAGTTCTTTAGGATGAAAGAAACTTAGGTTAGTCCCATCCATATCCGTTATTGGACTTGTAAGATTCTAATTGGTGACCTGCAAAACCAACTAGGTTGCTTGTGAACCTAAAAAATAATCAATGTAAAGTGTTGCCCCAAAAGATTGATTTTGATGAGTACAAAATATTTGAGAGGGATACTAATGATTTGTATCTTTGAAGATATTTTAAAAGTTAATTTCAGAAGATGCATGAAATTTGTAAAATTTTTTGGAGATAGCCAAAGTAGCAAATTCATCAAATTGGAGATGTAATTGAAGTTTTTCAGAAGCTTTTAGATCATTCAAGTTGATATCAAATCATTTAGAGGTAATTTCAAAATTTTTGGAAGACTAAAATTGAAGAAAACAAGCTTGGGCAAAAAGGAACAATCCATAGGTCGACCCCTTCTGAATGGAACATTGGCACACAGGATTTCTGGAGTGGCATGCAAATAAGGACGACCCCTGGGACGTTCCATGTGAAAAGAGGCGACCCCTAGGTCATCCTCCACTGTTCTTGAGCCGAAACAAAAAGTTGTTCTTGATTGAGGAAAAAGGGGCGACTCATGGGGCAGCCCTATTCTAGGGGTCGACCTAAGGGGCGTCTCGTGCGATGGAAAAATCTACAAAAGCTAATTTTTTAGTCCGATTTTGGCACATTAAATACTTTTTAAATCCTCTCCAACGGCTCTAAATGGCTAGTAAATCCTCTTCAGCATTGATTGAGGATATAAAGACATTTAAAGGAGAAAAAAATTAAGACTTATTGAGAGAAAAAAAATATTCAAATGAGTTTTTAGCTTTAAATCAAAAGGAAGCTTTCAATTCAAGTTCAACTACATCTCTAAGGCTCATTCAACTCTCCATTCCATCAGAGGTATTCATAAAAGCTTCTTCATTATTGTGTAAAGTTCTTTTACTATTTTATTGTGCTCATTAAGGAGCTAATTTGTGTTTATTATTGTAAACCAACTTTCTCTTGCTTGCTATTTTGAGTTTTGAGAGATTTCAAAACTTAGGAAGGTTGATTCGAATCTTGAATTAGAGTGTAAAGGATTGGCTTGTATCTAAAAATAAGTGTATAGCTTGAAATTGCTAGGGTCGGTGGGATCCGATGGTGTAATCGTTAAAATGATTAATGGATTGAAATTTCTAAATAGGAGCTTGGAGAGTGGACGTAGGTGTAAGATTGGTATCGAATCACTATAAATCTTCTTGTTTGTGATGTGTTGATCTCTCGTATTATTTTTTACATTAATTTCTTACTTAATTATATTAGTATCCAGCACATCCTTTGCTCTTGTCCTTGCACATCATATATTACATTCAAAGCATAATTTTTGTGATTCACTCCTCACTTAAATTTTAGTAACCCAATTCACTGTTGGAAAATATGTCTCAAAAATCAATCATCAACCTGTTGACGGTTGAGTAATCTTGTATTGTAATTGATTTG
>KE510226.1:22969-38539 GCA_000441515.1 Elaeis oleifera | reverse complement strand
TTTCTTTTTAAAATTTTTGTAGATTATAGAGCATTGAGAGATCTCTTGGCATGTAAAATTAGGAAGAAGAGTATTGGGTGTGAAGATATAATAGACACAAACTAAGTATTGGGTTAGAGCAAAGAGAAGAAGAAGAGGGTCTTCTTCTAGGGTTGCTGAGTTCACCTCTTTTCTTCCTCTATCTGTGAGTTTTCTGAGAGTGTCTCACATCTAAAGCTCCTTCTCCTACTTTTCATCTTTGGAAGGGTCTAAATCAAGAAGAAGGAGGTATCTGATCGACCATCGAAGAAGGATCAGCATAGTACTAGCATACTGTGCTGATTTTTTAGATCAGGACTTCTGATCGTGATTTGTGAGCTCGTGTGGATGACTCTTAGAGGCCGGACATATGTGTGGCTCGCAACATCATCCTCAAGCCCAGATCAACAAAGTTAGAACGTCTAACTTGCAAGGTAATAGATTTGATCTATTATATTTACATACATTAGATGTAGTATAGAAACATGTTGGTATGATCAACATGTAGTTCTTACTCTTTATATTTTAATTTTGATTTAATGTCATATAATAATCATGTAATAGGATCTTAGATCTAGGGATTCTCTAGTTTTATAAGATAAATTTTGATTTATTTTAGTCTTCCGCTGCCTGATCTTGAAAAAGTTTCAAGATCTAACCTTGAAACCCTAGATCTAGTTCCTTCATCACCTGCATGCCATACCAGTATCTCCACACCATTTAGTTATGAGGATAACCAATGCATATGACACACAATGACCTACACTTGATATCGCTATCGTTCTAGTAATAGCATATCATTTGGTCGCAAACCAATTTAAGGACTACGCGATAAATCCTCCTTTATTGATCAAAATAGTCTTAAAGACTTCATCACAATATAGAAGTTCGTTAGAAGATGTAACCTTGTGATGAAAAATATCATATAACTCTTATTATTTATCAATTCATATATATTTATAATCAGTACAATTATCAAACGATTGACTTTAGGATACAATTCCTAATACTAGGGTTTCCACACGTGCTAGTATGCTTACCGAAAATACTGATTGGATGCAAACCTCCAATCAACCTTATCAAAAAGATTTTTGATCAATTTTTTTATGTGTGTGATCTATTAGATTCTATATTTAGTTAGCAGTAGGTCCAGATGCAAGTTGACTTAATTTGATTAGATTTTTTCTAATTGATTAAGATCCAAAACGAGCTAACTCAAGTTCAGCAATTAGAACCCTTTCTAATTGATGATCAAATTAAACTCTTTAATTCGATTAAATATATAAGTCAAGATTGACATCTAGCAACATATCATGACTATCCAGAAGATATAAAATTTGATAAAAATATCAAATACACTATTCAGTGGCAAGTTACCATACAATTCAATTCTTCGATCATTGCTGCATCCTGAATATGTTCATATGTATAGAATTATGTCAAATTCAACCACATATTCATATCGATTCTCCATCAATCAATGATAACTTCACTGATGAAGTATTAGAAACTCTTCTTAATCTTTATCCTACGTTTGGTCAAAAGATTTTTTCTAAGTCATCTAAAGACGAGAATACACAGGATACCATTTTCTCTTACTAGGAGTAATCGATTTCTTGTTGATCGACTCATAATCTTCATACATACTACACCATATCCAGAACATCCCATACATGTCTTAATACTATGCTTAGGTATGAATCAAAATATGGATTCATGTGCATAAGATTTGATGATGATCTTAGGTCTAAGAATCACTTGCATAACTCTCACTTAGAAAACTATTTTTTGATATGTAAGTAAAATTTCATAAGATATTCTCTGTCAGCGAGTCGATTCAGTGAACTCATTCCCTAATGAGCACCTAGACCTTATATTAGTGTCTCACATAAGTGATCTGTAAAATTAGCCACTCTCTTCATTGAGCATACAGAAGATGTGCCAGTCTATCTAAAATATTGATCTCCAACTCAATATTCCTATGATCAGAAATAATCAGGATTGGAGTTTTAGAGTTTTAGGTTTTACAGGCATGAACTCTTAATGGCCCTAAACTATTGTCCTAATCCATGGGGTTCATTATAATCTTAAACATAGTAAGATATAGCTAAAATAATAAATAAATATCTTATTTATTAATAATAAAAATATCATTTTATGAGTTGAAAGTTTACAAAGAAAATTTCATCGCATCACTCATGTGATTGGCTTGTAGGGTACTCTTCTTTCAGCATTATCCCATGGATTGAAGATGAAATCAAGGGTTAGAAGCTAATCAATCAAGCATCCAATGGTCCTCATTGTTGGCGCCAAGAGGGAGGTAAAATAGAAGGATTTCATGAGAAACAAAGTTGGAAAAATTTCAGCATGAAACCAATTGGAATTTGATTAAGTTTAAACCACAAGATATGAGGCATAGCCTTAGATCCAAGGGCTGATATTTATGGCACCACCCATAGAGATTTCATGGAAATTTTGAAGAGGAATTGTGGAAGAATTTAGATTCAAGCTAAGGTCAAAATTTTTCAAGCAAGCAAATATGGAAAATCTTTAAAGGAGGACTACTCATGACTACTCAGAAGATATAAAATTTAGTAGAAATATCAAATATATTCTTTAGTGGTGAGTTATTGTGTAATTCAATTCTTTGATCATCTCTGCATCTTGAATATGTTCATGAGTATGAAATTATGTCAAACTCAACCACATATTCATATATTGATTTTTCATCAATCAATGATGACTCTAATGATGAAGTATTAGAAACTCTTTCTAATCTTTATTCTATTTTTGGCTAAAAGACTTTTTCTGAGTCATCTAGAGATGAGAATACATGGATGCCATCTCCTCTTACTAGGAGTGATCGATTTCTTGTTGATCGACTCGCAACTTTCATACACACTACACCATAACTAGAACATTTCGTATATATCTTAATACCATACTTGGGTATGAACCAAAATATGAGTTCATGTGCACAAAATTTCATGGTGATCTCAAGTCTAAGAATTACTTACACAACTTCTACTTAGAGAATCATTTTTTGACATGTAAGTAAAGTTTCATAAGATGTTCTCTATCGGTGAGTCAATTCAGTGAACTCATTCCCTAATGAGTACCTATATCCTTGTATTAGTATCTAACATAAGTGGCCTGTGAAATCAGCCACTTTCTCCATTAAGCATATATAAGATGTGCCGGTCTATTTGAAATATTGATCTCTAATGAAATATTTTTATGATCAGAAATATTTATGATTAAAATTTTAGGATTTTAGGTTTCACAGGCATGAACTCTTCATGGCCCTAAAATCATTGCTCTAATCTATGGAGTTCATCATAATCTTAAACGTAGTAAGATGCAGCTAAAATGATGAATTAATGCCTTATTTATTAACTAATGAAAATATCATTTAATATGTTGAAAGTTTATAAAGAAAAGTCTCATCACATCACTCATGCGATTGGCTTGTAGGGCACTCTTCTTTCAATCTCACTTGTACTAAAGTCAATCACCTTTGTATGAATCCCATAGTGTCGAGATGGCGATCAATTAGCTGTTGGTGGCATGGTCTTAGTGAATGGATCCGCTATATTATTTTAGTATAAACTTGTTCTAAGATAAGATCTTATCCCTCAACAAATTCTCGAATGAGGTGGAAGCATCTGAGGATGTGCTTGGGTGTTTTATGAGACCTAAGTTCCCAGACTTAAACAACGACCCCAATATTATCATTAGAAATTGGTCCTAGTCATTCTATCTCAAGAACTACTGTTGGGTTCCAATGATGCAGCAGAATATGATTTTCAAATTTTTACATGCATTTAACTATTGAAAAAGTTTTAACAATTAAAACATGACTACCGAAACACAAACCCTAAGAACTCCTTGATGATTGCAATCAAATAATACTGGCATGCAGATTAATGAGAGATCAAAAGTTATATGCCAAATATGAAGATGAGGATCTGGTAATAGAGTGACCTCCATGAGGCTCCAAAGTAGAAGCCCTCCAACGGTGATCTACACAGAACAGATCAGGATCCTTCCCAATTTGACGTAGCACTGCAACCATCTTCGCAAGTCCACTACCAATCATCTTTCTCAAGAATGGATTGCATCACTATCTGTATGCCTTCAAAATCTCTACTAGGACCACACTAAGAGCCATTCCTTACAAGAACTCACCACATAAAAATCAGATTAGATGTTCCACACTTGAACAATTTGAATTTTAGGACAAGCATCATATGCTTTCTAATTTCCTCTTGCCTTTCTTCCCATTTTCTTCTCTCTTTCCTTATCTTTCTTAATTTTTCCTATCTTTTCTCTTCATTCCCACACCTAACCACCAGAGAAATTCTATGTTTATCACATAAGGGGCATCCTTTTATAAGGAATAAAAGGCGCCTCCAAGGGATGCTAACAATTAGTGTCCAATGTTTTCTCTAGTGTTTAATTCCTAATAAAGAGAGTTGGTTAGGTATTTAATCAACAAAAGACTCTCCTCAATGCACACCTCCCAAGGCACCATCTGATGCTGCCACCCTTTAGGAATTAGCATGGAATAATAAGAAAATGGAAGGTTGTTAAGAGTTTTAAATGAGATGGACTCTTCCATTCTCATCGCACAAAACATGTGGGCATTCCACTTATCTTTTGCATGTGATTTTCTTCATAGAGAAAGACTTTTCCTTCTCTTCTACATCCACACATCCCAAGGCACTATCTGATGGTGCAAGAAACAAAGGATAGCGTGGAATATGGAAGAGAATTTAAGAGGAGTAAACCAGGGCTCCTCCTTAATGCCAAAATAAATGGGTGGGCCTTTTATTTCTTGCATGTGGTGGCATGGAGGAGGTTAATTTCAGATGAAACACTTTTAAGTGGATAGGTTAGCCAAACCAAGAAACCAAAAGATTGAACCAAATCCTATTAGGTCAAGGCATCAAGCTTGTGGTTAGCAGAAACACCTTTGCACCAAACCAAATTAGGAACTTAGGTTAATTCATGTACTAGCAATTTAATTAACCCATAAAATTTACAATAAATCTAAATAGATTAGATCAAGATCAAATTTTTATTGTGTGTGACTCATTGGGTTCCATATCTAGCCAACAGTGGACTCAAACTTATGACCTAATCCGATTAGGTCAGCCCAAAGGCATCAATTAATCAGAATACTTTCTAATTAATTTTTGAATTAAACTCCTTTAATTCTTGCAAGTCCACAAGTCAAGATTGACGTCTAGCAATGTGTCATGACTATCCAGAAGACATAAAATTTGGTAGAAATACCAAAATTATCCTTCCATAATGAGTTACCATACAATTCAATCCTTCGATCACACAACATCCCAGATAGGCTATGGGCATGGAATCATGTCAAGCCCAAATATCTATCAATATGTATCTCGATTAGATGATGATGACTCGATTGTTGAACCAATAAAATTTTTTCTATTGTTCATCTCTGCTTTGGTCAGAGACTCTCAGAGTCATCATCCTATGAGATCATATAGGATGTTCTCTCCTCCTACAAGGAGTGATCGTTTCATATGACCACTCATAACCTCCACACATATTTCACCAATCCAAGAATATCCCAAACACATCTCAAAATGGTATGCTAGAAAATAAATCAAAGTATGAATCCATATATACAAGGAACCATGATGATCTCAGATGAAAGGATCACTTGCACCACTCCCACTGGAGAACCATCGATCGATATGCTATAAAACTTCATCAAATGTTCTCCCTATGGATTATTTCAGTGAACTCATTCTCTAATGAGTACCTATATCCTTGTATTAGTGTCAACACATAAGTGATTATGAGATCAATCACCCTCTCCATTGAGCATACATAGAATGTACCAGTCTTTTCGACATCATCGAACCTGACTCGATGATCCAAATTTAAATTGGGCTATCAAAATTTTAGATCTCACTGGCATGATTTCATTATGGCCCTAAAATCATTATCCTAATCTATGGGTTTATCATAATCATAAAATATAATACAGCAAATAATAAAATGCAATACCTCATAAATAAAAAATAATCAATGTCATGCAAATGAGCAGAAAGAAAATATAGAAAAGTCCCATCACATCACCCATGCGATTGGGTTGTAGGACACTTATCTTTCAATCTCCCACTTGCACTAAAGCCAATCATCTTTGTACCTGATGCCCATGCAATCAAGGTGGCGAACACACTACTGCTGTGTAAAGGCTTAGTGAACTGTTTGATTATGCTGTTCTTTATATCAACTCATTTTATAATCTAATAATTAATGAGGTGAAAGTGCCATAGGATGTGCATGGGTTTCTGGTGAGATCTCACCCAACTTAGTGATGAACCCATGCATCAGACGACTTTCTTTAGCAATCTTTACTAACAGCAATTAACGAGTCAAACACAGTTTGCTGTTTGAAACTCTTCCAATTCACTGCTCCTCTAGTACTTCTTAAGTACTTTGAGAATACTTTTTACAGTTTTCAAAAGATCCTATCATGGATCTACCTGAAATCAATGATTATGCACAAGGCATAAACTACATCAGGCTTGGTGTATTGAATATATGGGAAAGTAAACTCTTTTACACTCATTCATGTTGAACCCCTTCAATATAAAATCTGTGTACCTAGACTGAGATAAGCCTAGCATCCACTTAGATCCATCTCTATAGATACCAAGTATATTGGATGCTTTACCTAAGTCTTTTCAAATAAAACTTTTGTGATAAGCATGTCATTGATTGAGTATAATATCGGAACTACCTTCCCAATATGTTGTATGTCATCCATATACATAACTAAGAAGTTAGTGGGACTCCCACTTGTCTTCTTGCATACACACGGTTCATCTATATTTTGATAAAGTCAAACATTTTGACTATCTCATCAAAATAAAGTACCAACTCCTTAATGCCTGCTTTAATCCATAAATAGATTTGCTCTCCCACTAGAGACAAACTCTCTAGATGGTATGCGACTATAGCAAGCAACATCCGAATTGACATTCTTGTTAGTAATCTATTAGGTCATATCCATAGGTGCTTCAATCAAAGTCCATACTTGGGTTGATGTACAGGGAGTCTATTTTGAATTTCATGGTTTCAAGCCATCTGTCAGAGTCTCTACTCATGACTATTTTGAATGGGTCAAGGAACATTATTCGTAATGATGTGTGGCATATTGTCATTCTCAATGACAAACCCATATCTTGAGTGGTACATTACACACTCTTATAGACCTTTGAAGAAGAGGTGTGTGTCATGGTAGTACCTCATCAATGGGCATATCTAGTTGAGGATCAACTTGTGGACACTCCATAGTTTATGATGGGATAGTTCATAGATTTTAAACTTCTCAAATTCAATTATCCTCTCACTGGCTCTTCTTAGATAATTTTTTTTTCCAAAAGTAGTATACTTACTAATAAATATCTTTATCTAGTAGGATGGTAGAAGTAGTATCACATACTACTCTTAGGATAACCTATAAATTTATACTAATCTGATCTAGCATAAAATTTATGTACATCAACTCTTTTTACATAAGCTGGGCAACCTGCCTCTTCTTTTTTCATATCTCATATAGAGTGCTAGTAATAGATTTTGACAGTATCTAATTTAGAACACATGCAGCAATTTCTAGGGTATATCCCCAGAATAAGATAACAAGATCTGTGAAGCATATTAAGGAACGCACCATATCTCATATGGGATGTCCATCTCTGGGTCAAGATATTATTAACCTTCGAACGTCCATATGTACAAGGTCTAATAGCTCGCTCACCCTTTTTCCATGTCCAGTAAATGGGATCTTGATCATTTTACCCATAAGATAAGATTTATAAGTTCTATATGATTCAAAATCATACAGACCAAAGAACTCTTCTTTGTATTACTTATTTATCTTTGACTCACAAAATGATCAAGTTGGCAGTGCCAGAGATATGTGACCATCACATATTTTTTCTTATTCTTATCAATATGAAGAACAACATCATTGAGTGATAGAAATATGAGACTATTATCATAAATCCATAGCCATAAAATTTATCAGAAGGACAGCAACTTTTGCTCCATACATAAATTTCAAAACTATGCTGCAATAACAAAAGAATTGAAATAATATTTTCGATAAATTTAGGCACATAACAACAGTCTACTAGTTTCTAAACTTTACTAGAAGGTTACATATATAAGTACGTTCCTTTAGCCTTAGCTTGGATGGACTATTCATCAGCAACAAAAGGCAGGAAGTCACCTCTCTTCAGCTTTATAGGTCCAGTAATGCTCTGCATAAGTGGGACCTATATGAGGTATCTCATACCCAAAATTCTAAAGCTAAATCAATCAATGATTAGTTTGTATCATATACAAACCATTAGCAGATGTAACTTTTATATCTTATTACTGCTTCATACTTGCATGACAACTCTTGCAATTTTTTTCAATACTCATCATTGCTGTAATAAAAATTGATACCCTTGGTGAAGACATTCTTCACCTTTCTTCTCCTGGGAGATGTTAAAAAAAGAATCTAGGAGAATTAGCAGGATCAAATCTTGATTAACTCATCATCCATGATATTGACTTAATTATATGATTAAGTAAATCAGGATACACTTGACAGTCATACTGTCACCCCGCCATATCGTATATGTGGTTTTCCTTCTTTATAATATCATCTTTGATTAAATTGAAATCAGGAGAATAGGAGACTATCTCCTTAATGAGAACCATTCTCAAGTTCCTCAATTAGTCCATGAAGTTTGCTCAATATATAAAAAAGGCATCAAATATACCATGCAGTGATAGTGAAGATGTAGATGAATATATAAGAACATAAAAGGACTACTCATGATAACATGCACAACTTAGATGAGGTCTTTTATCTAATTATGTCTCTCACTATTTTAGCGAATTTCATAACTCTCAAGTATGAAAATAAAAAATCTATCATCAAATTTTTTAGTGGGTTGAGATCCCAATTTCTCATAAAACCTTATGGATAGCACAACAAGCTCCTATGAGTTCAAGGGTAGGTAACTTTTACCAATTACATCTCATGCAACTCTCAACATAACTTTACCTCTAAATACTTATAGCCTTATGGATAGCACAACAAATATAGTATTTAGTTAAGTCTTATCCTTCAATCCTATATGGTCATATCTGAATAATACTATCCTTGTGGATAGCATAATAAGGCAGCACTACCAAAATATGCCATAAGCATCACTAAGTCAACATCATATCAATCCCTATAGCAAGCTTTATAGATAGCACAACCAACTCACTATAATTTTTGACATACTCTATTGACTTGTATGAGCTAAATACCACTAGCATCATTATGCACCAAGACAGTATCACATCAATCCTCACAGCAGCCTTGTGGATAGCACAATAAGCCTACTATGGTTCTTGACATAATACTGGTTTGGCATGAAGAAAGTCATGGGTAGTGTTCTTAATACTTCGTCGTTATGACTTAATATAATTTAAATGAGAGACTTAGATCTCATGCATATCCAAAATATATACAAATGCATCATATGCAATTCTAATTCTAACTACTAGCATGTAAGAGCATTTAAAGGAAATCAAATGGTTATGAATTTTTGAATAAAATACATCTGAGCCACAAGATGGTAAATGGATCAAATCCTAGGTGCATCATAGATTGAACCATCTCATGGTCAATCTTAATGCACCTCTGCTCTCCAAACACCTAGTAGCCTTCATCTTCATGAAGTCTTTCACATATGCTCCACCTTTATTAGAAATAGAAAGAATAATTTTATCTATTTTAATAATTTTTTTTATAATTTTACATCAATATGTAAAAGTTCCAATCAATAGTTGGAACATACAAAAGAAAGGTACAGTTGAAAATATAATGCATCAAAGAGACCCAGCCACTATTGCAACTATTACAGATACATCTATATAATCAGCCAACAAGAAAGTATTCATGCATACATCCATCACATGGATGTACCAAAGTCCATAACCACTCATCATGTATTTATAATAATTATAAAATATGATAGCAAACTTCTCATATTATTCTAATTGTGATATCATTCATAAACATATCAATGGAGATGTTTAAATATATAGGCATAGGACCCATCTAGAGTTTTTGATTCGGGTTCAACTCTTGACCCAATCATTTGTCATCTTTTTGAGTTGAGTTGACCAATTCTTAGATTAACCCTAATCCAATTAGGTTAGCAAAGATTCGATCAACCATGACTTAAATTCTAATCAAATTAGGTTAATGATAATTTGATTAAATTAGGTATTTAATCAATAGAAGCACTCTCCTTTGTGCACACCTCCCAAGGCACCATCTGATGCCTTCACCCTTTAGGAATTAGCATGGAATAATAAGAAAATGGAAGGTTGTTAAGAGTTTAAATAAGATAGACTCTTCCATTTTCATCGCACAAAACATGTGGGCATCCCATTATTTTTGCATGTGATTTTCTTCACAGAGAAGGACTCTTCCTTCTCTTCTATGTCCATACATCCAAAGGTGCCATCTGATGGTGCAAGAACAAAGACAGCATGGAATATGGAAGGGCATTTAAGAGGAGTAAACCAAAAGGACTCCTCCTTCTTAACGCCAAAATAAATGGGGTGGGAACTTCTTATTTCTTATGTGTGGTGGTGTGGAGGAGGTTAATTCCAGATGAAACACTTTCAAGTGGATAGGTTAGCCAAACCAGGAAATCAAAAGATTGAACCTAACCTATTATGTCAAGGCATCAAGCTTGTGGTTAGCACAAACACCTTTGCACCAAATCAAATTAGAAACTTGGGTTAATTCATGTGCTAGCAATTTAATTAACCCATAGGATTTACAATAAATCCAAATAGATTAGACCAAGATTAAATCTCTATTATGTGTGACCCATTGGGTTCCAAATCTAGCCAGCAGTGGACTCAAACTTATAACCTAATCCGACTAGGTCAGCCCAAAGGTATCAATTAATTAGAATACTTTCTAATTAATTTTTGAATTAAACTTCTTTAATTTTTGCAAGTCCACAAATCAAAATTGACGTCTAGCAATGTGTCATGACTATCCAGAAGATATGAAATTTGATAAAAATAATAAAATTATCCTTCCGTGGTGAGTTATCATGCAATTCAATCCTTCGATCACACAACATCTCAGACAGGCCATAGGCATGGAATCATGTCAAGTCCAAATATCTATCCATATATAGCTTGATCAAATGATGATGACTTGATTGATGAACCAATAGAAACTTTTTCTATTGTTCATCACTACTCTGGTCAGAGACTCTCAGAGTCATCATCCTATGAGATCACATAGGATATTCTCTCCTCCGACAAAGAGTGATCGATTCTTTACTGACCACTCACAACCTCCATGCATACTTCACCAAACCTAGAATATCTCACATATATCTCAAAATGGTATGCTAGAAAATAAATCAAAGTATGGATCCATATACACAAGGTACCATGGTGATCTTAGATCAAAGGATCACTTGCACCACTCCCACTGGAGAACCATCTGTCGACATGCTATAAGGCTCCATCAGATGTTCTTCCTATGGATCAGTTCAGTGAACTTATCTCTAATAAGTACCTATATCCTTATATTAGTGTCACCACACAAGTGATTGTGAGATCAATCACCCTCTTCATTGAGCATACATAGGATGTACTAGTCTTTCCGACATCATCAATCTCCGACTCGATGATCAAATGATTGAAAGATTTTAGATTGAGGCTATCAAGATTTTAAGTCTCACTGGCATGATCTCATAATGGTCCTAAAATTATTGTCCTAATCTATGGGATTTATCATAATCATAAATATGATGCAACAAATGATAAAATACGATATCTCATAAATAAAAATAATCAATATTATGCAAATGAGGTGAAAAAATACAAAAAATTCCATCGCATCACCCATGTGATTGGCTTATAGGGCACTAATCTTTCAACCACATCCAATTCTATGATAAAATTTCTTCACCTAGACAGCTTCCTTGGCTGCTTCACTAACAGCGATGTATTCTGACTCAGAGCTTGAGTCATCTACAGTCGGCTACTTCAGAACTCTTCCAACTCACTGCTCCGTCATTCAGGATAATCACATACCTTAATATTGACTTGCTATCATCTGAATCAGATTGAAAATTAGAATCTATATATTTTTTAGTTTAACTCTGATCCATCTCCATATATAACAAAAATATCTTTAGTTCTCTTCAGATACTTAAAAATATTTTTATAGCTTTTCAATGATCCTCTCCTAGATCAGCCTGAAAATTGCTAGCTATGGCTACATCAGGCCTGGCACATAGCATGACGTACATAATCGATTCTATAGTTGAAGCATAAGGGATTTCACTCATTCTTTTCTCTGGTGTCTTAGGACATATTTTTTTGGAGAAAATATGTCTTGTCTTACAGATAAGTAACCTCTTTCTCTTGCCTCCATGTTGAATCTCTTCGACACGAAATCTATGCATCGAGATTGGGACAAGCCTAGCATCCTCTTCAATCTATCTTTATTGATCTATATACCTAGTATATAGGATACATGACCCAAGTCTTTTATGAAAATTTATTTGATAGCCAAGTCTTGATCGATTTTAACATTGGAACATCATTTTCAATGAATAGTATGTCATTGACATACAGAACTAAGAAGACAACATACTCCCACTTATCTTCTTACACACACAAGGCTCATCCATATTTTTAATGAAGCCAAACTCTTTGACTATCATATCAAAATAGATGTTCTAGTTCCTCGAAGCTTGCTTCAATCTATAGATTAACTTTTTAGCTTGTATACTTGATTTGTTCTTTCATTTAAGATAAATCCCTTTGGCTGAGTTATATAGTCCTTTTCCTCAAGATTATTGTTGAGAAAAAGGATCATGACATGCATTTGCTAGATCTTTAGCAAGCATAATCAGAATAAACTTAAGTATGACCATAGGTGAGAGGTGTTGGATGTATAACCTAGAAGTCAATCTTGGCTGACGCATATCATATTATTAGGATATATTTTATATTTTATGGGTATTTATATTATCATTCATATTTTATGTGTCCATGAATCATCCAAGGGATTAACAAGATGATGACATATATTCTCAAAGAGTTAAAAATTTGAGGCATATGTCATTGATAGTTAATTTCTAAATTGCTCCTGATCATAGGATCATCATGGGGATAGTGATTGATCCAGATAGACCAGTACATGATTTCTTCCTTCGGACAGATGAGTCTCGAGTTTGCGATATAGTGACACTGGAGCGAGAGTACAAGTAGTTGTTAGAGAATAACTAACACTGAGTATGACCAACACGAGAAGTCACATGAATGTCCACTCACTCGTTAGTGACTTTCTCGATGCTGTATTTGTATGACTGATCTTTTGACCTGCGGCGCTACAGCTACTCGTAGTGTGGCTACTGGAGTTTGACTACATATAAATATTGACTCAATGAGTCTTTGTAGTAGATGTTGGTGACAGTTGATCCACTGTAGGAGTAGGATGTACACCTTGATAGAATTTAACGACCTTAGTAGAAGGGAGTAGTCCTATAAGATTTAAGAAGCTGAGTCTTTAAGTCTGTGGCTATAGCAGTGTGATTAATAAAAAGAGTTTTATGAGAATCATATATTAACTCGAGCTGATTGAATCTATCATATGACCAACAATGAGGTTTGGCAATTCATCTATGACTTGCCATCTAGTCAGAACTCATGATAGAGGGACTGTATCATACATTAACTGCACCTAAAGGTTCATCACTTTTTATTCTTCTAGATTGCCACTACATACTACTAGGTGTCACTGGTAGATTGTGAGACCTACGAGCATCATCTCGATGATCGATGATCCTTGATGGGCTGAGTTGGAATGGTTCCAACTCATTGAAAGGAGTTTTGATGATATTATGATAGGAATCACAATATATCTCACTACCAGATAGAATAGAACCTATGAGATCACACACTAAAAGACTTTTGACTGATCAGATGGTTGAATTACGATTATGAATTGTGATAGGATTTGATTATCAATTTGATTGATAATTGATCCAATGCAAAAGTTATAATTAAATAACTTACTAAAGAGTTAGTGAGTTATAGGAGGATTAATTAACAATTGAATTGCTAGTTGGCTCAATTTGATTGAGCAATAGAGCTTGTATCAAGTCTAATTAAATTAGATTTAATTTGACTTGATATGGGTTTGATTTGATCGAGCCTAGTTGGGTTATGAGATAACCAAATTGCATGAGAGAATAATTCTTATTGAATTAGGATTTGGGTTTGACTTAATTTCTAATTAGACTAGGATCTAAACAAGAGTGTTTGAGTTCCTATTTAGGCTAAGAATTCTCCTTTTCATTGGTGCACTAAATCCTAATTAGATTAGGATTAAATTGAGTTTGACTCAAGCACCAAGAGAGAGTCCAAAAGGACTAAGACTCCTTCTCTAATTAGGTGACATCTGATCTAAATAGTTTGAGCTCCTAATTAGATTTGGATTTCAATATGTTTGGGTCTAATCAATTTCTAACATGATTAAAATTGGTTAAAGTTTAAATTGGTTTAAATTAGCCACCTAAAGAAGAGTCCTAAAATCTTAAAACTCCTCCCTCTCCTAGCACCATCATGAAGCCCCATGCTCACTTGTGATTGATGCTAATATTTTTCAATGCCCCCTCTTTATTTCACATGTAAGAAGCTCACATAATCCCCTCTTTCCATGTGAAACCTGGGTGCAAAAAGGATTGGATGTGGGCGGCATTATATGTTAGAGTCCTAAGAGGTTTGGACTCTTATCTCCTTATCCTCTCTTCCTATTTAAACCTAGCACCATATGGGGCATTAGATGGGCTAATATGGATTAGGTTTTGATGCAACAAATTAGAGGTTTTTGTGCATGAAAAAAATCCAAGGGAGAGGTGCGATGTGAAGGTCATGGGGTGTGAGGTATGTGTTTTGACATCTCTTCTTCTTACCAACAACCAAAGGTTGGTTGTTGGGGACTCTTCTCTTTCTCTTTTGTCCTAGTTAGGACATGGGTTTTTCCTCTTCTCTTTGTCCAAGAGTTGACAAAAATTTCTACATTTCTAGCATAGAGATTTGGTGCATGGGTTTTAGGAAGAAAAGAGAAGAAAGGATTCTTCACATGATCTCTAGCGTAGAGATCATGTGAAGAATCTTTTCTTCTCTTTTCTTCTAGCGTAGAGATCATCATCCTCCTATTTCTTCTTCTTCTTTAAGAGTGTCTTGAGAGAAAAGAAGATTTTTCAACCATCAAGATGTGATCTCTGCAAGGGAGCTAGCACCTTGGTGAGATTAAGAAGCTTTTGATCAGAGCAAAGTCTCATGTGGATATCCGTAAAGGTCGGACACTTGTGCAGCTTCAAGGGACCTTCAAAAGATATTCACGATCGTCAGTTCATGGTGAAGATCAACTCGTGTCAAGGTATGAAGTTTGTTTATTTTTTC
>KE510225.1:6880-26434 GCA_000441515.1 Elaeis oleifera | reverse complement strand
AAGTAGGAGCTTGGGGAGTGGATGTAGGTGCAAGGTTGGCACCGAACCACTATAAATTTTTTTGTTTGTGTTGTGCCTTCTTGCTCTCCTCTTAAATTTGTATTTTTGCATCCAACTTCTACTTCTTGCATATATTACACTCTCCACACATATCTTGATCACTGTTGAACAATTTTCATAGTTGCAAGTTAAGGTTTAGAATTTTAGGAACCCAATTCATCCCCCTCTTGGGTTCCATAGCTGGGCAACACCTACTAACTCAAAAGATGTATCACAGACATAATGTACATAATGTGATAGTAGGATAACCCTTTTATTCGTTTATAGTCAAAATTATAAATTTGTCCTTAGATTTGTACAGAAATGTGTCAGCCAATCTGACGTCTAGGGCACACATCTAACAGTGAGAGGTACAAAACCCTGCGAGCTGGCCGCATGATCACTCTCTCCTCGAAAGCTCTGTCCTCCATTGGCACGGCTTCGACCTCTGGAAGACATGATGTATGATCTTTGAAAATAAAAATAAATAGATTCATTAAATTAATTATATAATTATGGATGGCAATAAAAATTTAAAATGATTCAAGGATTATATACTTAGCACTACTCATCAACCTCTTCAGATGTCTGGTACCTTTTAGATTCTTTCTCCGATTCTTCCTCTTCTTCCATCTCTTCCTCTTCTTCTAATTCTTCTCCTTCCTTTTCATCCCCTTCTTGGATAGGATTGTCTTTAAATAAATCGATTGGATCTACCTCCTCATGTTGGCCATCGTGTACGAGAATTCCTAGAGCATCCAACTCGATATCTATTAAAGACCAATGAAATCCTCATATTTCATCCTCGTGAAAGCATTCTAATAATTAGAGCCTTCTTCTTCTTCGAGCGCATAATGAATGGCTCGAGATTTAATCTTACATAGATAAAAATATGTGGGGAGAACTAAAGAAAATACTGTCCGAAATTTTTGTCGAACCCTCAACATATCGTTTGATTACTATAATGACCTATAAAATTACTTGCATTTTTCAAACTGTCTGTATTAGACAATCAATTGACCAATGTATATAATTCTTCTATCCGTGCAAAAATATCTAAATATATGGATATAGTAGAATATGTACATTAATCAAAAGATGGATCTATGATTTCATATAATACAATTTTTTTAAATCAATACCTAATTAATTACTTAAATTAACACCCAATTATGGACTGCTATAGAATATGCACTTGGCCCTTGCGTGAGGACTGGCTGTCCTGGACATTGGCTGGGACCCGAGGCCCGAGTGCACAGGACACGCCCTGACCCCATATTGTAATGCTGCCCAGCACCTTTCATCGGCCTAAGCATGCAGGGCGTGTGAGGGCTGGATGCCTTGGACGCCAATTGAGACCCAAGGCCCGAGCGCACAGGGTATGCCCCGACTCTATATTCGCAATGCATGCTGATCGGCACCTTCACTCGGCTTGAGCATGCAAGTGCGCGAGGGGTGGATATTTTGGATGCCAGTTGGGACCTAAGGCCCAAGTGTGTAAGGCATGCCTCGGCCCCATGTTTGCAATGCTGCCCATCACCTTCTTTCGATCCGAGCGCTTTGTATGCTGAGACCCAAGTCCTGTACTTATAATTAATTAATTAATTAATTATCTAACTAATTAATTAATTTAATTAATTAATTTAATATATAATAAAATTAATTAACATAATTTAAATAAAAAAACTTTTAGTGACCACATTAGCCATCACTAATGCCATTGCTAATACTCATAATAAAAGGCGGGCTGCTACACAGGGATTGAAGGGCGAAAGGATGGCTAGGGACAGGATGCCGGCTCAGGGATGAGATGTCGAAGACAAGGGTGCGAGGATGGAGCCGCAGGAAGGTAGCATGAGTCGGGCCGCAGGGTCAGGCCGGTGGGTGGTGCAGGGGCCATAGGGTTGGGTCGGCGACGTCAGGGTCGGCGAGGTTGGGCGGCCGCAGGCATGGAGGGACATGGGCTCGAGGCCGCGGGATGTTGGAGGGATGGGGCGGGAGGGACGGGGCGGGGAGGGAGGAAAGGGAGGGGGTGGGGGGGGGGGTTGGAGGGGGATTTGGATGCCAACGAGAAGAGAGCGCACTGGGGTCGTGGGATGTCAGAGGGATGGGGCGGGGATGGATGGGGCAGGGAGGGAGGAAAGGGGGGTTGAGAGGGGTTTGGATGCCAGCGAGAGGAGAGCACATCGGCGCCGTAGGATGCTGGAGGGACAGGGTCGGGGTTGAGGGGGTTTGGACGTCGACGAAAGGAGAGTGCGCGAGCGAAAATTTTTCCCCTGTGCTTGATAATATGTGGGAGTTTTAGTGACGATAAAATGACCGTCGCTAATGCCATCAGTAAATACATTAGCGACAGCAAAATCCATCGCTAATATTTTATCAGAAAAAATATTTTTCATAATATTTAAATATTTTTTTAAATTATTAGCGACGGTCAATGTTTCAGTCGCTAATGCTGTTGGTAAAAGTATTAGCGACCACATCTTCCGTCGCAAGAGCTGTCGCTAATATTTTTATCAAATTTTTTCATAATTTTAATATTTTTTCAAATATTAGCGATGAAAATTCAATCATCACTAATAATTGTCGGTAATTAATTAATTTAATTATAATTATAATTAAATTTTTTAATTTTTTTGATAATATGTGGGAGTTTTAGCGACGATAAAGTGGCTGTCGCTAATGCCATCAGTAAATACATTAGCGACGGCAAAATCCGTAGCTAATATTTTTATCAAAAAAAATATTTTTTTATAATATTTTAAATATTTTTTAAATTATTAGTGACGGTAATGTTTCAGTCGCTAATGCTGTTGGTAAAAATATTAGCGACCGCATCTTTCGTCGCTAATACTTTTATCAAAAATTTTTTTTCATAATTTTTAAATAATTTTTTTCAAATATTAGCGATGAAAAATTCAGCCATCACTAATAAATATCAGTAATTAATTAATTTAATTATAATTATAATTATAATTTTTTAATTTATTTATTTATTATAATTATAATTTTTTCTATTTTTTCTAAGTATGGTATAATTTTAGAATTTAAAGTCCATCTTCACCGTTCATTATCTAAATAATTATCGTTAGAATATCATCACAAAAGACCGCCTCGATCCGGTAGCCCTAAGTATATCGATCATTAAAATTTGATTTCGACTATCACGAACGACCGTATGATGATTTGATAGATAGAGATCACCGATGGGTCCGAAAACTTGCAACGATAATTTTGATGATATTTATAACACACTATCAAAATTTCACTTCAATCGGATATTATTATCACGATCAATTTAGCACGAAATGATTTAGGCTGTTAAATAAAAATAGATACTCAAAAGGCCAAACGGCATTCGATTATAAGATGATTTTTTAGATAAATGATCTTTGCTACTACTTTGATCGTTTGTGCGGTGGTGACCGTAAATTTAAATTGTGCATATATGAACGATCTAAAACTATATATCTTTGGTATTTATTTTAAAATTCTTAAATAATTATATTTATATTTTATAATTTTTTTAAGATAGATAGTTAAAAAATTAGAATCTGTATTTTTTAAAAAATCGGATCTAAATTCAGTTCAGAACCTAAACAATTATTTCGGATCGGCTCGGGCAGGGATAGGACGCGGCCCGGCCCAGCCCTAGATCTACGCACATCCATCTTGATTCCTGGGTCCAGTGGACTCCCATGGAGTGCTGCTCCGAAATCCACATGAACGACAACCCTCTATTCTCTCCGGAGAAAAGAAGAGGTAAATAACAGGAGGAGAAGCGAACAAGGGGACAGAGGAGCGATCGGAAAACGAAGGTCCCCCGACTCGGAAGCTGTTCGCAGGGTAGTATTAGGATTAGGATGGCGGTGAGTTTGGCGCCGGGGCTGTCCCGGAAGCTGAAGAAGGTGTTGGAGACGCGGACGGACAACGAGGAGCTGGTGGCCTCGCTCGCCACCCTCTCCACCTTCTACACCGACAACACCCCGCAGGCCCGCCGCAACCTCAAGTCCTCCATCGACCACCGCGCCCTCGCCATCAACCACCACTTCCTCCAAGCCTCCCTCCCCGCCCAGCAGGTCGTCGCCAAAACAGATGGGTCGTCTTTCTTCTTGGATGAATCCGCTCTCTGATCCTATCTTTATCTTCTCTTCTCGCAGGCGCTGGATCGAGTCGAGGAGGAGGTGAACGCGTTGGCCCAATGCTGCGACCAGTAAGTCTTCTGTCAGCTTCTTGGATCCCCAACCTAACCTAGCCTAATTCGTTCATTATATGCTGGATCTGCACGAAGTGCACCCGGCAGTAGGCATATTGGAGGCTGGACTCACCAGATCTGACGGAACACGCACCAAATTGGGATCTGACTGAAACCATGCTCATTTGTTGATCTGATCCCCTGAGGAAAAAGCAATCATGTTACGTTATTGATGGAAAAATGATGATGGGCGGAAACAATTGGATATGAAATATTCGTTTATTGTGGAATTTTGCGTTTGTGTTAAATTTGTTTCGGGGTGTTTTGGTGATTTATCCTAAGATGAATCTCATGTAGATCATAGAAGTATGTCGGGCTAAGTCTTTATTTCTACAGGATTGCAAAAGCATTGAGCAGTTGCAGTGCGAGCACAGGGGATATTATCAATACCACGGAGAGGTTGAAACAGGAACTTGAGATAACTACTCAACGGCAAGAAATCGTGTCATTGTTTCTTCGTGATTACCAGCTTTCTAATGAAGAGGTATCCATGAAAGCTTTGTGATCCTTATAATATATTCGAGATTTTAGTGTCACTGATACGTAGTTATGTACTGATAAACCTTAATTTATTTAGTTGCTTAGTTATGTATTTCAAAACTGGTTGCACATTGTGCAACATTGTTTCTCTAATTGCAGATAAATGCACTAAGGGAGGAAGATCTGAATGAGAATTTCTTCAAGGCACTTTTGCATGTTCAAGAAATTCATGCCAACTGTAAGATACTGCTAAGAACACATCACCAGGTAGCGTACTTCTTTCTGTTGTTCAGTTAGTGCCTCAATCAGCTTAATAAATCTGCAATAATGCACTAAGTGGTTGGAAATTTCTGGAAAGAGCCAACTTTATTGCTTGAGATCTGAACCAGATAGAAATTGGAAACCCTGTTTTGTTTATGATAATTGTCCCGAGTTTGAGCATACAACTTGCTAAAAGGCTTCTTAAAAGCAGTGTGTGGTAGCTGAAATTATATTACTTAAAGAATCTTTAATGTGAAGCTTGATCAAGGGACCTGATACTTTGTATATAATTTGAGCAATCAAAATTTATCCATCAGGTAGTTAATCTCTTTTCATTTTGTATCTTGGATATTGAGGAAATTCATAAACCTGGGCCCAACTAGTTGGGAGGGAGGGCTTGTTGGTGGTAGTGATGGTCGTTTTCCATCTTCTAGCTATTCTCAAGATGGCTTGAAGTTGTAGCTTATTGGGAATAATGCTGTTATTTTATCACATTATTTTCTGAAAGTCTAAGAGTTCAAGAATGAACATTCCTGATTGAGTGGCAGATAAAATGGTAATCAGATTTAATTTTGTGCCTTAAAAGAATGTAATGCAATGTACAGATACCTTACATGTTGCACAAGGATGCTATTTTCTTCTTAAATGGGAATCATGATAGATTGTGTTTTTGGTGTGAATGAACTTGAATTTGTTGTACAGCGTGCTGGCTTGGAGCTGATGGATATGATGTCTGTATATCAAGAAGGAGCCTATGAGAGATTGTGCAGGTGATACTTCTTGTATGTCATATTGATGGTAGTCAAATATTTATTGATTCCAAAGCCACTTTGATTATGATTACAAACAGTACTTTTCTTGTGTACAGCAAGTGCTGCCTTCTCATATAGAGTTTTGATTCATGGCATTCTAAACTCTAGATTTGTCAACACTAGCATGTCATTGGATTGTCATAAATGGTATAAACTGGCGTTAAACAATTTTGCTCATGACCATATTTCGATCTCCAGTTGAAACGTATCTTGAAGTTTGTGTTCTGCTATTAAGTCCTACAAGAATAAACTTGCAGTTGAAATTCTTACTAAGTTATGCACCCTTTGCAATTGGAGCCGTACCTCTACATTGAATTTGCTTATGAAAAAAATTCTTGTGTAATATCGTTTTCTACATTTCATCCGTATATTTAGAATTTATTTAATTCCTGCAAGGGAGTTCTTATTCAGCCTACTGCAATCGAGCTTGTGCTTCCATGTAGATTCATGCATGAAAAGTTACATAAAAAGTGGGCTCAACCTATATAATAATGATTTCAGAATTTCATCAATAAATTTCATTTTAATACCATTTTTATAATGTTTATTGAATTTCTAGAAGAACAAACTTGTGTATGAACTTCTTAACTTATGCCTTGACTATTTCAGCCCATTGCAACTGAGGCTGTACTTCCATGTTTGCTTCATTCCTGCAAAATTACATAAAAAAAATGTGCTCAAACTATATAATATTAATTTCTAAATTTCATTGATATTGATGCATCTTAATAAATGATACAAACACCAGGAAAATTTCAAAAATTTGCTCTTAAATCAATTTCATATCATTTATCTATTAAATTAAATACAAGAATACTTTTTTTTTTTTAAATTCTGCAGATGTGCTGGAGCATTATCCTGTTCCATTTGTTCCTTCTGTTTATTGCTCATATTAGCTTAAACACATAATCTTATTTCATATAATTTTCTATTTTTAAATAGAAATAACATTTTGTATGCTTGAAATTTTAGAACTCAAGCCAAGCTTGCCAAACTTGCTTGTGCTTGGGCTGGACCCACCCACTCTTCCTGTGCTGCAGGAACCTTGTCAACATGGTTCCCTGCCTTGTTACATTAGGATTTTAACTATGTGTGAGTCAGGGCTGCAAAAACTAAACATGTATAAGAATGCTTTAAATATGTTAACGGTGGATTGAGTTGAAATTCACCCTTAAAATGTCATCTGATTGTTGAGTATCATTGAAATGAAAAAGAATTTTATAAGAAAGGTATAATATGAGCTTGTGAGGGCAGAAGAGCATACGGAATCTGTAAGAACTTAGAATAGTACCAATAGTGGATATAGTGAGAGGAACTTTGAGATATTTTGGCCAACTACAGCTAGAGATTCTCCAAGCAACATGGGGTCTTGAATTTAGGTTAAAATTCCATTTTGGACGACTCAGCCTTGTTGATGATAAATAGCAAAGTAAGATTCATAAAGCTGATAGATATAGACAACACAAGGTTTGTTTATGCTCGGATGTGTTATCAATGTGTGACTCAATATTTTATTTTTTTCAGGTGGGTCCAGGCAGAGTGTAAAAAATTGGGTGATAGTGATAATCCTGAAGTTAGTGATCTTTTGAAGACAGCTGTTCGCAGCTTAAAAGAAGGCCTGTTCTTTTCAAGTATTGTGCAGAAGAGGTATATAGTAATATTTGAACATTTGGTATTCTTTATTTCATCAACAAATTTGTTGTCACACAACAATGTGCCTATCATTAGGTTGCAAATATGAGACATCATGCATTGTTTAGACGATTTATAAGTGCTCTGACACGAGGGGGACCTGGAGGGCTTCCAAGACCTATTGAAGTGCATGCTCATGACCCTTTACGTTATGTAGGTGATATGTTGGGATGGTTACACCAGGTATGCGTCTTCTTTTATATTTTGGATCTCAATTTTAATTCCTATAGATGTGCTGATGTTCCAGTATTTCTTTATGAGAAGGCTCTGGCATCTGAGAAAGAACTTGTACTGGCATTGCTGGATCCGGATGCAGTGACTGATACAGGACCTATTGCTCGCCGCTTTTCCAAAAATCCTGATAGTGATTCTGCAAAAACAGAGCCTGATATTACCTTTATTCTGGATAGAATATTTGAGGGGGCATGTCGACCATTCAAAGTCAGAGTTGAGCAAGTTTTGCAGTCTCAACCTAGCCTTATAGTTTCCTATAAACTGAGCAACACACTAGAGTTCTACAGTTATACTGTGAGTTGCAATCTGTTTCCATTGTATTTATCAATGCAATGTTTCTGTTGTATTTATCATGTTATGCATCCATTATCTTTTCCCCTTGAAACTGAAGAGGGCATATGAGGCCATCAGAGTTCATTTGTTTCCATTTGCTTACATTTGGTTCTTTATTCTTTGCAGATTGCAGACTTGCTGGGGATGGAACAGCTCTCTGCAATACACTTTGGTTACTCAAGGATGCTGCTCAGCAAACTTTCTTTAGTATCCTGAGAACACGGGGGGAAAACTTTTGAGGTATCCTCCCCCGGTTGCAGTTGATTTATCCCCACCTCCAGCAGTCAGAGAAGGAGTTTCTTTATTGCTTGAGCTTATCGATACCTACAATAGCATGATGGTTTCTGCTTCTGGCAAAAAGCCTGACTTTAATCCTGTGATTACTGCTTTACTTGATCCTATAGTTCAGGTATGCTTGTGCTTTTTCTGAAAATAAAATGCTCGCTCTAGTAAATCTTCAAATTCACATTGATTAGAAGTACTGGTATACAATCTGTTGATGCACAAACCATGGGAAAATTTAGATTAGGCCTATCTGAAATTTTCTCTTCCTAGACATGCCTATCTGAAATTTTCTCTTCCTAGACATCTTAAATAACTTCCATTAATTAGGTATTAGATCTGTTTATTCATCATAGCCAGTAAAAACTTGCTTCCTGTAAGATGATCTACTACATGTTCTTTAATTGACAGTTCCCCTTGCATTTGGTGGTTTCTTAATGGTGAAATTCCCAAGGTTAAATGAGATGCCTGAAGGAGCAAAAGTGTACATGATCATTGCAAAATAATGTCCGTGAAGCTGCTTTACTTCAAATTAAGCATGTGATTTTGTCCATTTGTTGGGTTATTTTGCATATAGCACCCTGTGGTATTGCATACTCGCTGGAAATACTCTCCTTGTTCATGTTACAAAATGGCATGAGAAAATCCTTGATAATTAAAATAGAACCTATATTTCAACTAACAACACCCCTCTCCCCCCTCCTTTTTTAATAGAGCCTGTAAGTTATCTAGAATTTGATTGTGGGCCATTGGATTTGGATGGATTTTGTATTTTAGTTTGTTTTTTTTTGGCTAATTATTTGTCTCTTAGATAATGCATTTCCTAAAGTTACCCCTGCCTCTCCTGTATAACTCTAGACTCTTTCCTAGTATATGGAAACTTTTGGGTGTTGCTTTATTGTTGCACGAGCTCGTGTTGCATAACCAAGAGTACAGGTTTCCCTACTTGTCAATTGGCCTTCTAGATTTCATGTCAGATCAAGATTGTCAAATTGCTTGGGTGGCTTTAGGCGTTATTGACCCTTTTATGGGCATAGGTGAAAAGCGATGGTTGCTAGGCAGATGCCTCAGGAAAATATTCATAAAAATAATAGAACTGTATGTTTTTGCGTTAGTCGCATGTAATTCCACAAAAGCACATCAAATTACTTTGTATTGGTAAGTACCAAGGCTGTTGACTACTTAGGTTGTGTGATAGCAAAATCTTTGAGTTAATTAATAATTACTTTAGTTTTATATAATAATTTACTTTAAAGTCATTTAAAGTACTTAAAATTTCTTAGAAACACAACACACTCAAGCACCAATTAATATGTAAAGGGAACACATTATAAATGGGCTGAATTTCTTTCTCTTCAAGTAAAATGAGAACTAGTCAAAAAAAATGATGCCTTCAACAATCCAATCAACAAGGAACCTCACTGAGACAAAGGTGGCCCCTGAGCAGCCAGGTGCTTGCTTAAGCACGAACCTAGGTGCTCAGGCAGCCCCTCACTTGAAGGCCGAGAAAGCACAAGTGCCTAGGTGGATGGCTTGTCTAAGTGCTTAGGCAGCCGCTTGTAACAGTTGCAGATTCCATTTTCCCCTAGAATTGCCTTCACAAGATATTCAATTCCAAACTGTTGGTTTTGGATTTGGTATCTTGATCCAAATCTGAGTACCAATGCTGAAGCTAAATTAGGTTATCCTGAATTATTGATGGCCTTGGACAACCGACAGCAATGAGGGTGCCTTGGTGTTGGATGCATACATACCGATCTTGACCATGATATAGTAATATGAACGTAGGAATGTCCACAAAGTGGGACATGATAAAAGGGTGCTCCCATGGTGAGTTAATTATGCACTCCCTTGGGCCCACTCCCTTGGGCCCACTCCCAAAATTTCCTTTATTATGTGGTTGTTTTGATGCTTTGGTTGTTTTTCTCCCACATTTTTAAGGCTGTATTACAAGCTATTTGGCTTAAGGTTATAATTAGGAATTTGAGATCTTTTTACATTATACCAAACTTGTCAGTAGGATGTAGACATGGCAAACGGGCCGGGTAACCCATACCCGCCCGCAGGTCGCACGGGTCGCGGGTCAAATTACTTGCATTTAAATGGGTGGTAGAAATGCTACCCGCACCCGTCCACGAGTAAACGGGTATACCCGCGGGTCACGTATTAGTTTTCTTTAATCTTTACCCGCTTTACCCTCAAAAAAGAAAAGAAAAGAAAAGAAAAAAATAATACAAGCCAAGGTCTTGTACACGACGGCAATTTGCGAGAGATCGAGAACAAGCTAGGGTTTGAGGAAGAAAAGGAAAGTGAGAGTGAGAGGCTGAGAGCCGACAGTGAGACTGAGAGAGAGAGAGAGAAGCTAGGGTTTGGTTTGAGAAAGAAACGGGTAATGGGTAAAGACTAAAGTGAATGAGTGGGAAACAAATATAAAATTCTTTATTAAATAAATGGGTGACCTGTGAGTATCCGTGGGTCAACCCAGCCCATCCGCGGGTCGCAGGTCAAATTACCCGCATTTAAATGGGCCTTAATTTTCTACCCATACCCAACCCGTTGCAGGCAGGTACGGGTCGACCCGTGAGTAACGGGTCATTTTGCTAGATCTAGTAGGATGTGAAGCAGATCTTAATTCATTCTAACAAAAAGACAACTTTTGGGAATTAAGTATTGTCGAGTTTAATGTGGGTCAAAATTAATTATGCCACAACATTTTTTAACTATTATGTTGGAGTAGCTTAAATATGCTTTAGTGCAAGGGCAATGCTTTATCAAGGAGCTTGTTTTCAAATTCTTATGATGCCTCTACAGTTTTTGAGATACCTTTTTTTTAAAAAATAAAATCTTTATTTACTGTACGGATCAACATTTGTCTAATCTGAGCCTATCATTGGGCTTGTTCTTCGCTATAATATCATTATATCAACATCATGCAATATATTTTTATATTTGATGTGTTATGAAGATTACTTATTCTTTTTCTTTTTTTTAATTTTTTATTTTGGAGGTGGGGGTTTGTGGAAGAGAGGAAGAGGCGGTTGACTGTAGAAGGGGAATTATTAGTTCAATTACATTGATTTATCTTCTTCGACTAATCAGATTCCACTAGCTGTATATGAGCATGTGAAATGATTTTGAAGCACCTTGCTAAACCCTTGAGAATGTGAATTGATGCTTTATTCTATGTTAAGAATATATGCAATACCACTTAGCCGTTGCTGTATTATTTATTATTCTGGAGATGCAAGCAAATTCTATAAATATTATTCCTTTAGGAATTGCTAATTGTGCTTCCTACAGTTGGAAGGAAAGTTCTCATTGCTAGCTCTTAATTTTCTCACTTGTATATATGAATTTATGTAATGATACATTTGTAGATGTGTGAGCAAGCGTCAGAGACTCACAAGTCTAAAGGAGCTTCAAGGAGAAGTAGAACAAGTTCTGATTTAGGCCCAAGCAACAGAGATTCTATATCAGTCGATGCAATTCTAGCCAAGAACAACTCCGCAATAACTCAGGTTGGAATATGCAAATTTAATGTTTAATTTTACTTTGTGTCTTCCAGCAATGGTATTTTAAGCATGTTATATGAGATCAGTATATAGTTGTTTCTTTAGTTGCAAAATAAAGTTACATATTTCCATGCTTCTGATATTAATCTTTTCTTATTTTTGAGTTGCAATATGCACTGAGTGCTTTCATAATTATTTCCATCTGATTGCAGAGTGCTGAGAGTTCATCCAAGATTTACCTTATCAACTGCTTGTCAGCCATTCAGCAACCATTGGTAGGACAAGAAATTGCTGCAGACTACATGAACAACCTCTGCTCAATGATTGAGATGCATCTCAGCATGCTTGTGGAGAAAGAAGTGGATGCCATTCTGAGGAGATGTGGGCTGTTGAACAAGATGTCTTTATCCAAGATGATGGTCAGAGCGAGGAGGCCAATGCCTTAGCAGAGGTAGGGGAAATGTCCGTGCCGGTGCTCTCTGAATGCTTAAGAGCATTCTTTGGACTTGTCACCGGAAATGAAGGTTCACTTCCAGAGTTTGAACAGCTGCAAGTTCCTAAATTGCGTTCTGATGCATGCATCCGTGTGGCAAGGGCACTTGCAGGAGCTTATGAGCGCATTTACAAAGCAGTCACTGACCCAAGAATTGTTACCCTGACCCTAGGTCCTTGGTTAGGCATTCACCTGATCAGATAAGAACAATACTGGAAATCTGAGGCTCTGTGCCATAGGCACAGTTGTGCATTTATATACTGCATATTCTTCGACTATGCTGTCAGACATTCGTTCCGTAAGCTAATGAATACGACTGCCAATAGATCATGCGTCCACAAATAGATTCCTCAAGATATTTTTCGGAGAAACAGAAGAGTTTTGCCAGGATGATATGTCCACCAAATATTGTTGACCTTGCATTTGAAGTTTTATACATGACATGTTTGCTGATCTGTCAGCATTATTTTCCAGGCATTGTCCACCGTCTTTGTATCTTTTTATTGTTTCTTTATGAGAGATATTGCCTTTTTTATTTTCTTGATTAGTGGTCCATTAACTATTTTTACTTTTCAGAAGTATCTGGTGAGATAAGGATGTGGAGGGATCATCCATGTTGTAGTGAAAACATTGATATGCACTAGAGCCGGACATGCAGTGAATGTGATTTGTTTAGGTGAAGTATTTGATCGATGACTGTGATTCTGCCAATCATGATATTTTTTTTTTGGTTGGAGTAGATTTGACAATTGTACTTTGTTCATACGTTTTTGGTCAGTCTTTTTTTTTTGGTGGTTAAGGCGTCAGTCATTGATCTGAAGTTAATATTGAAGAGTGATTGTGGAAGGAAGCGGGACCCAAGCCCTCAGTTGTGATACTGCATTGTGTGCACGTGATGAACATGTGTGACTATACGGCCCAGTGTCTCAGCTATTTTGAGCTTTGAAGTGTGTGGAGGAGAAATTCTCTGTACACCGTCCGTGGCGAAGAAAATCGAACGTGAAGTGTATTGTTTTATTCGATTGGATGACATAATTTCATCATATATTTAATATTTATAATTTATATTTTATTAAAATTTAAATAATAAAAGTATATATTTTTTAAAAAAAATTATAACATTTTGTATCGATATTATGATATTTTATATTGAAATTATGATTTTCGGTACAGATGTCATAATTTTAATAAAAATATTTTTATTATTTAAAAATTTTATAAATTTTTTAATGATAAAATATATATATTTTTTATAATATTTTTGAAAAATTATGATATTTGTATAAAAATTATAATTTAATATAGAATATCAAATATTAATATAAAAATATTAATATAGAATATCATAATTTTTTAGAAGAAAAAATATTATATTATTAAATTTAATAAAAAATTATTGATATTATATATACAGTAAAAATTATGACTAGGTGGTTGAACCAGACAAGATAGCGTGTTCTATGTCAGATTTCTGCATCGCGGACCGCGTACAAAGAATTTTGCGTGCGCTGAAATGCCTTCATGACGTTCTTTTTTTTGTATGTCCTCTTTGTATGTGATACGGGTTCCAAATTTGTGATTGTTGCCCAAGCTTGAGACACTGGACCGGAGTACCTTGTGGCATGACGCTACTGTATAAAGTAAAGCAGCTTTGAATGGCTTAAAAGTCAAACAGAGAATCATTATTGTACGTTGCATTCCAAGGGGGATTTAAAACGCCTGTTTTGAACCCGGCGTTATGCACTCTGATCTCACCAAATTTAAAAAAAAAGGAATGTTGTGTGGTGCATGTATTGGTAGAGTACAGTTGGTGTATAATGCTCTATCATTTCAAGAGTAATTGATATCATATGTGAGTTATCTGATGAGTCATTGATCACAAGGTCAGGAATTAAATACACAAGGATCATCAAAATAAAGGATCGGGAAAAACAAAAAAATTCTGGTGACAGTCTAATCAGCCGATGGACCACAATTACTTAACCACAGTAACGCTATGGGAACCATGTGAGTCCATGCGACGAGGCACATGGGAATGGTCCAATTTCGTGGAAACTGTTGCCGAGCATGAGAGGTAGGTAAGTATTAAATTGCCAAGCTTTAGCGAGCCCGAGGAACCATCCGGGTGCAGTTGGAACCCGTCCACAGTTGGACTGGATCCGAGCCGTTTGACATAACGCATGAACCGACCGTCCGATGACCGAAAACGATTTTTCGATGTTGTCCAGGAACAAGGTTCGGTACGGGCCAGAAATTGATGGACGAACGGTCACTCTACCAGACCTTGGGACTTTACCGGACCTGACCTAACCCAAACGTGACCGGTCGTCGGGCGGACTCAGACGCCAGAGCAACACCACCAGCAGCACCGAGCCACTGCGGCTTTTCGATAACTGGCGTAGCGTCCCAGGACTACGTTCCCTCAAATCAAGCAATCTTTCTGATAAATCTAGAGAGGGGGTATGATAAAGAATTAATACCCACCCAGGGCTAGGGAGAGGAGGAGTGCGAGAGGGAGAGATGGTGGTGGTGGCGGGCGTCAACGGGGTTGGGAATGGCGTGGTGGGCGGGCGCACGCGACGATGGCGGTGGTGCAGGTGATCGCCGGGGGATACCACGTGATCGCGAAGCTGGCGCTGAACGTGGGGATGAATCAGGTCGTCTTCTGCGTCTTCCGCGACCTCCTCGCGCTCTCCATACTCGCCCCCGTCGCCTTCCTCCGCGATCGGTAATGTTTATATGATTGATTCCATGTTTGCATACCTCCTCCTCCTCTTCATATTCTGTTCCATTCCATTCCATTTTTCATGTACTGCATTGTTAGATCCAAGGGATCAAGAAGATGATGACCTCAGGAAGGAAGGGAAGACTATTCATGTGAGATGTCATGCGAATCATGATAAGCGGAGGAGCGGAAGAAAAGGGTTTTTTTTTTTCGGTTTGGGTGGATAGTTTTCTTTTCTGCCTCCTTGTTACGGTTTCTCCTTGAGTTGGAGAGCAAAATTCGCTAATCTTTCCTTTCCAGTCTAGAGGAGATGAAATGTGCTGTTTGTTTGCCAGCGGTTGCCCTCGAAGCTAGAAACATTTTAGGGCTGTTGCATGGTAAGCATTCTGGTGAATTTGAACGGTTCTCACAGAACAATGTGGAAATGGCTTGAGCTGCGCTCCTGTTAGAATGAGAATGCCATGTGTCTTTTCCCTTTTGTCTTTATAAGCCTGCAATTTATTCCTTTGTTGCCTCAAGAAAACATAATTGCCTTTTGGTATTATACGAAAATTAGAGAGAAAAAAAAAGAAATATTGGTGGTCTTGAGACCTCCTTTTGGAAGAGAGTGACTTAAATTTGAGCTTTGATAACACGTGAGGCTTGTTTGACTAGTTCCCAAGAGATATTTAGTCACCTTTGGACGAAGGCAAGATGGTCCTGTCCTTACCACCAACCAACTCTTTAAAATGAAGCGAACAAAATGTTCCCTTAAAACAGGATAAAATGTGTCTGGATAAGATAATATTTGTTGTGATACTGGAGTTTGATCCACCATGACAACCGTTTCTACAGATTATAATGTTCTAAACCTTGATATTGCCCAAATTGCTTTGCGTGTAATGGCTATCAGTTTCATCTTTTTCAAATGCAACCTTATTGTTAGTTTGGTCCAATGTTCAATATGATGATCTTAAGGTTGCATGTACCCTCATCAGCCATATGAGCTATGATTAAAGTCTTGACTTGTGAAAGATCCCAGCGCCACCCCCCCCATCCCTTTTTTCTTTTTGTATAGAAACAACCTTCCTTTGTTATTTGCTGCCTAGAAAGATGCAAACTATTGATATATTCAAGCAACCTCACACTCCTGTGGTTTTGTTAGTTGGAGCTTCATTATTTATTCCTGTTCTTATTTTGCTTCAAAAAATAAATTTCCTCAACTTGTTTTGAGGGTAAGGAGAGGGGGGGGGGGGGTTTAATCTTCCATATGGACAGCCCATAGTATCCGATTGCGCTATGTATAGGAGCTCCTATCATATCAATTTTGTCCACTCCTCTTTCACAATATTGGTGGATGCCTAATTAGCTAGCCAGTTATAGACTTGATTACCTTCATGGAAGATGTGGCTGGCTTTGAACCTGGAGGCCTTGACAAGGGTTAGAGGAGGAGGGCTTGTCATTAATCTAAAGTTATAACATTTGTGTTGTCTCCTTATACACTATTTTGGTGCGCAATACCTGATTCACATACAAAGTACCACCGAGGCTCCAACATTGCTCCCTGTAGTCATTGGTAGGGCATAGCTGGTGTGGTATAGTGATGGCTACTAGGAGGGCATGTTGATTGCTGTGGTCTTTGTATCATGATTCAGCCATTGTGGTGGAGGAATCGAGGTTATCCAGTGGATAGCTGTAATGGGCAATCACCAAAGCAACAATCTGAGTGTGAAACAGTGCCTAGAACTGGTAAGTCAACCCTCAATATGCTTTCATATATGGATGTATTGTTTATATATATATATATTTTAATGTCCATATGCATGTAATTATGGATGTATACACATTCTCGTACATAAATGGCTGTATAAAGGAATTCGTATGCAAATACATATACATCTCTATGTAGTCATGCCTTTACATATATATTTATGTATACTTATGTCTGTGTACATATACATATATATTACCTGTATAAAATATATAAGATACTTTACGTATTTTACTTTCCAAGTACTTGCACTCATATCTATTTTCATAGTTGTGCCTGCTTTTAGTAACTAAGCACCAAACCCTTGTTCCCCTAATCTTGAGGTGCGCTAACACAAATGCAGGTAATCCCCAATTAGTCTTGCATCCATGATAGGTGGATTGTGGTGGCAGCAGTGACAAACTTGTTTAAGGATAGCCATTTGGAAATGGAGAGGGCCCCTTCCATTTCCAACGTTCTTGCCTTGATTTAATTCTTGATGAAATAGGCATCTAAGTTCTCTGGCCTTCTTCCATGAATTGGCACCTCCAAGTAGTGCGAATTAGCCTTCCTTAACCCAGTAGCCAGACTATGTTCCTAATGCTCTAGTAACCAAGGTTTGGGTTGCACGTCACAATGAATTATGGAGATTAAGTTTCTGTCTATGCCATTCTCAGTAATTTCTCACAACCTTCCTCAACGCTCAGCATTTGCTTATCATGGCTTTAGAGAGTAGCAGACACTTGTAGGTGAACAAAAGGTGTGAGATCACAGGAACTTTGTTCTTCAGTTACTTGTGCAGATTACTAGTTGTAAGCTTGCCATCCATGGCCTTGGATAGCATTCCCACACAAACTACAGAATAAAATAGAGGGATAGCCTTGTTGATACCCTGAGTGCACCATGAGATCCATCTCACTCAATGATCTGAGAACTTGAAATGGCAAAGGACATCCTCCACATAAGACCTGCTCATCTTGCTGTATGCATGCTTCCTAGTGAGTTATTGACTGTTAGTCTGATTGAGATTTAAGCAGACTGCAGGAAGTGGGCATCTTCCTAAAAAGAAAGGCTTAATTGCAACCTATAGTGATCTTTTATTATGTTTACTTACAATTTTAAGTTTGATCTTCTATTAGGCCACCTTCAAGGCTAAGTTCAAAGGTCAAAGTTGTTCCATGTAAGGCCCTGTATGAGAATATCAATGAGTTTTGGTTTTCTAGGTTTCAAATAATAGTTTATGAAGCTCAGCACAAGAATGATAGCAATGTATTGTAATTATTCCTGGTACTCAGTGTCATAGTATTTCCTTTTCTTGAATTGACCTGTTCATTCACAATATGTTAGTTGAATTGCTACTGAATTATACGTTGATTTTATTGGATGGCAGAAAGGTCCACCCTCCACTAACTCGCCGCCTTCTTGCATCATTTTTCATTCTTGGGTTAACTGGGTAAGCATTAACGGATCTGATGATTGCTCTGTCCTCGTGTCATTATTTTTTGGTTACATATATCTTCAGTTTCAGATTAATTTTTTTTTCAAACTATGATACCTTCTTCCAGGATTTTTGGAAATCAGCTTTTATTTCTTATTGGTCTTAGCTACACAAATCCAACTTATGCTGCTGCTATTCAGCCTTCAATACCAGTCTTTACATTCATCTTGGCTGTGGTAATGGGGTGAGTTACTATTTTAAGTTATTTAGAATTCTGTAGTTTCTAGTCTACTTTCTTCTTTCTTTATAAATATGTTCTGAAAATGTACTGGATGCAGCACTGAGAAGGTAAATTTGCTCACATATGAAGGTCGGGCAAAAGTCGGCGGCACACTCATCTGCGTTCTAGGTGCAGTTTTAATGGTACTGTATAGAGGTCCAGCTATAATTGGAAATAATGCCTTTGAGCTAGCAGCTCAAAGTGAGATAAGTGCAAAGCCCCAGCCTGAGCCAGTTGGATGGCTAGCATCTGGATTGCTTGAGTTTGGACTTGAGAAGTGGCATATTGGTGTTCTATGCTTAATAGGAAATTGTTATGCATGGCTA
Organism: Elaeis oleifera; assembly: GCA_000441515.1. Taxonomy (NCBI): domain Eukaryota; kingdom Viridiplantae; phylum Streptophyta; class Magnoliopsida; order Arecales; family Arecaceae; genus Elaeis; species Elaeis oleifera. The sequence continues at coordinate 7,543 of KE510225.1, read as the reverse complement.
CTTATCTTGCTTTACAGGTATTGAAATGGGAAAATTATTATCGGGTTTTCCTTATACAATTTGAAACTGTTTCCAGGTGCATACAATTTGAAACTAAATTGCATTATCTGTGAAATAAAGCTGAAAGAACTGAATAAAGAGAGGATGGTCTGAAAATTTGTGAAGTAATGTTTGTTGTATAGTATACAAATGACTAAGAGGGATGCCACAATAATTGTCCAGCTGGAAAATGTAAAAGAGAGTAATTTTCTGGAAATCATTTACAAGGCTGAGGAAACGAAATTGAAAATAAAGCAAAAGAAGAAAACCAAAAATGAGGGAGAATAAATTAAAGGTGCAGGATTCTCTAACAAACCTTATGGACTCGTTTGGTTGACGGGAAGTGGAGGGGTAAGAGGCAGTTCCTGGGAGGTGAAGAGGGGATCTCTTGTTGGTTGGAGTGTCAAGAGGAGAGAGAGTGAAAAAAGCTCTTCTCATGGGAAGTCACTTCTTACATTTCATAGGAAGTGAAAATTTATGGGGGAGATGGATTTTGGCACTTCTCATGGGATGGAAAGTGGTGATTACTTTTCTTCTCAAAATATTGTTTTAAGATCTATGGTTAAGATTTTGCAAAATATCAATGGATGGTTACGATGAAATATTAGATAATGATATAATATT
>KE510218.1:5881-16484 GCA_000441515.1 Elaeis oleifera | reverse complement strand
AAAATTTTATTTTTAAATTATTTTTTATTTTTTACTTTCGCACATCTAAAATACCAAACTAAAAAGTAAAGAGCCTGAACCCTTTATCCTCGTTGAGCTTTTCACCTCCCCACCTCTTTCTTCCTCCATTCTTGAATCCTTCTCTTTCGTCGAACTCTTCGTCTACTGTCCCCAAACATTATTTTTTGCTTTATAGCAACGTAGTTATCAAACAGATTTTTATTTTTTATTTTATTCAATAATAAAATTTTAAAAATATTTTTAAAATTAAAATAAAAATAAAAAAATAATAATCAAATGCATCCTAATATTAATTTGGATATTGTTCAAACTTTTTTTTGTATTTACCGATAATCTATACTTATTATTGGCCGACTATGATCCGTATTCGGTTGGGAGAAGAACTAACTTCTCGATATAGTACAGGTCCACCGTGACGTGATGGGAATGAGCCACCAAAACAAGAAAAAAGAAAAAAAAAGAAAAAAAAAAAAAGGTAAGTGGAACCACGTGGGATGTCCCCTTTGTTAAATTTCTTTTTTTCAAACTTTAAATCTTAGTTCAAAATAAAATAACATAATGTTATATATTAGCCACCGTAACAGTTCAAGAACATGATGTTACATATTTTAATAAAAGGAACTCAAAAAATGTTAACTGTCCAGCTATATTGATCTTCTAATATACAGACATTATTTGCATAATTAGAGTTTATTTATATAAAATAGTACTTTAAATTCAAATATTCAACCAAATCAAATGGAAAGAATATTTTTTAATGTAAATTGAGTGAATCATATGCTATTTTCACTAAAACAATTGATACTGGCCATTAAAATATGTAATATTCATAGAAAATTAATTATAATAATTTCAGCCATGGTAAATATTAGTTTGGTATTTTTTTTTTTTTGGAGATACCATCTTTAGGAAATTTTATTTTGTTGATAGTGTGGCATGCTTTGCTAATTTACCGTATTTATCTATGTAGATGGCTTTAGATTCTGCTCAGCATTACTGTAAGTAGAAGAGCTTTTGACTATAAAGCTTTAGGCTAAAAAATTTTAAGTAGTACAGATTTTAATAAAATATTATTTATTATTTAATAATTAAATTTTTGAAATACTATAAATTTTAACATTTTATTTGATAACCAAACTAAGAAAATTGTTTAGTATATAAAAATAATAATAATATATTATTAAGAAATGATAATAAAAAATATTATATAGTTCTCTCAATTATCTAATTGTTTATACTATCAAAATTACTATTATAAAGTATTCTTAGTTGATGAATTATTTATTTTGACATCTAACCTAAATATTGTAATAAACAATAATTTTTTAATTTATAAAATATAATAATATTTTATCATATTATTATATTATGATAATAGAAGTATTATAGATAATAAAATGATATTATTTTTTAATATATTATAATATTACTAGGAGATGTTTGGTTGGAGAAAGTTGAAGTCTAGAATCAGAATGAAAATGGATAACTTCCATTCCAACGATTTGGTTGGGAGAAGTCTCATTTCAATTCTGATTCGGATTATGGGGCAGAATGAGAATGATCCAATCTACTTAAATTTAATTCCTACTCTTTTCTAAGGATTCAAATTTTCATTCTGAATCTGATTTCAATCACAAATCAAATGATTTGAAAGATTTAGCCATTCCGATTTCAGTTCCAATCAATCCAATTTCCATTCTAATTCCAATGTCGGTTGCGAACCAAACACCACCCTATAGTATAATAATATGATATATTATAATATGATTATTGTAGTAGAATAAATAACAAAAATTATATTTTTTCATATTATATTATATTATCAAAAATTGTTATTATTAAATATTGTTAACCTGTAAATTATTTTAAATTAATTTAAAAAATTGTTGCTATGACTCTAACCCGAGTCCATCAAGAAAAACAATTTTGGGATACATCTGAAGTAAAGCTTTTTATCAAAAACTATAAATTAGGATTTTTTATAATTATTTCAAGTTTGGATGAGTCAAAGTTGTTTCAAAATTTTGATCAAATATTTTAAAAATATAAAAACGAGCTTCTGACTTTTTCAAGAAGCGTTTTTTGACATTCCAAAGATAATGTACCGTGTATATTATATACTGTGGCATTGCCAGCGGAAGAGCGCTGATTCGGAAGATTTTAAATAAGTTTGAAGTGCCAAAAAATTATTTAAAATAAACGTTACATCCAGTCTCTCTCAAGTCAATCATGTGTCTGGGACTTCCAAACATGCATTTAGCCAGGGATCACTGTCGCTGCCACCCTGCATCATGGTGCTCTTCTGGATCAAAGAATTTTGTTTTCCTAAACGAAGGCAACTCGTATTTTGAGATCAGTTGAATGACGTCAGCCCTAACAAATACCTTGACAAGTAGGCGACACGAGAAAATGACAAGAACCACCCTAGAGCCATGTTTTAAATAGTTCCCAGTATCAAACTTCCAAGTAAAACATTATTAAACTATAGCAAGTAAAACTCCGGCTTGGAGCTTCTTTTGACTTCCAAACGACAGCAAGAAGAGCTGGGAAACCCAAAGCGTAGCAAGCAAGACAGGGATAAATGGACAACAAGCACACATTCCTACTCTCTACCACCGAGCTACGATAGCCAAGTCAAGACTGGTACTTAATAGATTAATGGAAACAATGTTCGAAAATATTGCAGAAGTGAGCTTTCGTAGAGGATCGGCTGACCAAATCCAAGGCAGGGATGGCTTAGGTTTCAAACGTCCATGCCTCGCTTTCCAGCGACGTGTGGCCTCGCTTTGGGTGCAATGTCATGAATTCCCGATGGCAACCGGTCTCCGTGACGACCACGATGTTTTGTCTCTATAACTCTGTTTCCACCTCCCTTCATTGAACGTCTCTGTTCATATCACCGAACGGCGCGTCAGGAAGCACCTCACTCGCATCCGTTGCCCTCTATTACCAGTTTCAAAATAACATAGCTATAAAGGTTCGAAGAAGATGTACGAATTTTTTGTTGTGTTGCTACAACTCAATTAAAGAATGTATGGTCAGAGAAAGTTGGACTACAGAATGAAAATAGAAATAACGATTCCATTCCAACTATTTGGTTGAAGCGAGTTCCATTTGTATTTTGATTTCAAGGCAAAATGAGAATGTCTCAACTCTCTAAGATCCAATCTCTATCTTGTTTCTGATATTTAATTTTTGTTCGATTTCAATTTTTGATCCGTTCACAAACCAGATATGTCAAAAAATATGACCATTCTGTTTTTCGTTCCAATTCGATCATTACAAGAAATATAAGAATTAGCGATATTTTTTTCCGGTAGTTTTGAAAAGTGTTGGAAAATATGCTAATTTTTTCGATGGTTATTCTAGCAAATTATCTAATCCACTGGAAAAGTTTCATTTTTCTCATTGGTCAGGTTAAATCGCTGAAAAAAATCTACGTTATCTCAGCAATTGTCCAAATCCACTGGACAAAGTATTTTATTCCTAACGGTCAAGCAAAACTGCTGGAGAAATTTTATTTATTTTGACATAATTTTAACCTGTTGGGAAACATCCATTTTATCCCAATAATCTTTTAGTCCACTGGGAATGTCTATGCTATTCCAATTATTTCTATAAAATATTAAAAAAATTTATGCCAAAATTAAAATCTTAAACATGTGGGACTCTAACCTAAAATATTTGGCCAAATCATGTGTCATGCATCTTTTGCATGTTCACCCTCTAAAAGTGTATTCCTAGTAACCACTAAAATTATTGGCAGCAGATTTTGACCGCTGATAAAAGTTTTGACAGTGAAAAACAGACGCTACTAAATCTTACAAAAAATCATTGCGGAAATATTATTTTGTCTAGCGATTGTATAAAGTGTCGCTGTTGAAACAACGCCGATACATTTACCAGCAGCATAGTAACGATTGGAAAAAATACTAGAAAAGATTTTCTAGTAATTGTTCCTATGTGCACCAGCAGCTTTGATCGCTCCTATATCTCCTATTTCTTATAGTGGATTCTAGTGGCCAATCAAACACACCCTAAATCTTAATCTCAAACTAATTAGAGTTGGCTATATAAATCTTTTCTTCCATTCTATTTGATTTAGGACTATAAGGAATGTTGAATATCAAATCTTTTCTTACTACTATTCCATGTGATTTTCAGCCTACTTCTATCCTTGTTTCTTTTACATATATCAAACTACTCCTCCATACTGATACATCCCTCAACCACTTTGAACATGCTCAAATCATCTAAAGCCCCATTTAGCATTTATGTTGGTAGAAGAGTTTTTGTCTCTAAAGCTTCAAATAGTAGAGCTTGCTTTCACAAGTTGATCTTATTATAAAAAGTTATTTATTATTTGATAGTTATATTTTTAAAGTACTATGAAACTTTAATATCTATTTGACAACAAAAAAATGTTTCTAATATCAAGGAACGTGGATAACAAAGAACATTCCATAATATTTTAAATTGTCTAATTATATGAACTAATTAATCAAAACTAATTTATAGATTTTTGAATATTTAATCTAATAATTTAATAAAAATATTTTAAATTTATTTTAAATTTTAAATCATATTTTATAATATTATTTTGCTATAAAAATATGATATTTTGATGTAGTTGTTATAATATAATGGTGATAATACCATATTGTATCTTATTATATTATACTATGTATTATACTATTAAAAACTATTATTATAAAGCATTATCAAATTATAAACTATGTTTTATTTTAAGCTTAATAATATAATAATAATATAATTATTTTTATAAGTATCACCAAATAAGAATATCATCGAGTAGTCTTTGATTATAATAATATCATACACATTTGATTTTGTTCACCCACATTTCTACAATATAATAGTGATGAAATATTCCTCAATATTTTTGAATATCTTAAAATAGAATATTCTAAATAAATAAGTTAGTGGCTCATAACAAGAGCTGCATATGGTAAAAAACTTATCAATCTCATAGTTATTTCATGCTTGACTTCATTTCATTTTCCTTCTTATGGTTCAATAATCTTTACATAATTAGAACAAAGTACATCGTCATATATATCATCATAAGACTGAAATTCAAAATTTTTTATTATATAAGTATAGCAATAAAAAAAGTCTAACATAAATAATATGATGACAAAGAATATTTTAAATTAATTTTAAAAATATCATTGTTGGAACTCAATCTAGATCCCTCATGGAAGCTTTTATCCCCCCCACCCGCCCCCGCACAAAAAAAAAAGGTTTCTCAATATACCTAAGTAAAATTCATCCAAAAACTTCAAATTAGAACTTCCCCAGTAGAATTTTTCGACAGTTGGAGAAACTAGAAAGCTTAGAATTTTACTATATAGTATAACTTTTCGGCTTTCAAAGAAGCTAGAAAGCTTATAATTTTTTACTGTATATCTCAAAATCACCTAAAAGAGCTTTTAGCTCTCAAGGAAATGATTCTTGCCTCTCCTAAAATAATGCAAAATGGGGTCTCTCTCAATTTATCCTCCATTAATGTTATCTCTATCATTTAAAAATGACTTTATTTTTATTTTATTTTTTTATATTATGGTACATTCATTTCAATATTCTCATTTTGGACATGCACATCCTATACATATAATATTTACTAACTGCACAACATTCTGTGCCTTAGAGTATAGCTAGTCGTATGGCTATCTCATAAAATTTATCTTCAATATGGCAACTATCCTATGATATCTACATAATATCTCAATCCTGCTTCTTTATTTTATCCCATCTTCTATTTTTTTTCAAAATGATTGATCCTAAGTATCAAAAATGCTCAATTACGAATTTCATTATTCTTAATTTTACACCATATTCATCTTTATTCTAATTTTATAGAAAGTGCTTTCCATATATTTCATCTTGTTCCATTTAATCTAAAATTCTTAGCTTCTAATAGACTCCTCTATAATTTCAACTTATAATCAACTCCATCCTTGTTTCATCTACCAAACTATATCACCCGTAAGGGAATATCGTCCTAAGTGTCCCTAGCTAGTTTACCCCGCACTAGCACAAAAGATAAGGATTTAGAGCAACTTTTTGATGTAAAACTATTATGATAGGAAAATCACTAGTTCTCGCATTAATAATTGCTCCATTCACATGTCCTTAATCATATTAATACATTTATTGAAAATTTTTGTAGTTTCTGATATCTACTATAATATTTCTCTAGAGACTTTGTCATATATTTTTTATCATATATTTTATCTAAATCAATAAAAATTATTTGAATAATTTATTCTTTTTTCTACACACTTCTCAATTGACCTCCAAAGAGGAACATCGCTTCCATCATCAATCTTCCTGACATAATACCAATAATTCTCTGATATTTTGTCTGTGCTCAATCACCTTCTTTCAAAGTTTCATATAATATGGCTTAATATGTTTATATTTCTCATTAAGAGAAATCCAGTAACAACCATTATCTAGCTATTTGGCATTTTTCATTGTTTATCAATTAAATTATTTTAAATTTAGATTTCATCACAAATTTAGCTAGAAAGTAATATTTTATTATGTAAATAATGATAGGACTAAATAACATTGTTATTTAATATTCTTGTCAATTATAATTATCTTATTCTAAATAAATTGTTTATTTTAACACTGACTAGAAAATACTATGTATATATAGACTTGTAGTAGTTATTTTCATTATAATGATCAATAATGATTTTGGTAGGCTTCCATTTTAAAGTGGTGTGATTATTATTAAAACTTTGCTCCATGTGCCAAACAATTTAATGCTTATATATCAAGTGATATGTAATCATTTTAATTTATATTTTGTTTAAAGTATTGTTTGTTTAGATGAACATTGAAAAGTATATATTTTCACCATATGCCAGCTGCTGTCAATGAAATGATGAGTGGCTCCACTGGAGCTTTTCCCGCAAGAAAAGGAGAGGTAGTACCCTAGCTATGTTTGGCGTTTATAGATCCCAATTGATCATCATGAGCTGGCCATAAGGCCAAAATAAAGAAAAGGAAACATCCTCAAGGTTGGCAACCCACTATAGGTTGGTTTGATTACCTCTACGGTGATTAAAGGGGACATGTATAGTACGGTACCACCTCCAACAGCATCGATCCTACAGATATCTGCTAATGGGCGGGTGACAGCAATCGGTGCATCCAGCAAAAAATCCAAGATATGGCAGGTCCCAGAGCCCAATTTCCAGCCAGATAGGTACAGCATGTGACTTCACCATGACCAAGTAAAGAAAGGACACCATAGTTATTGTGCATCCATAAAAGGAAGGTAAGTCAACATGATATCTTCTTTTAATGAGAATGATCGATCAACTCTGTCTGCGTTCTACGTAATGCTAGGACTTATTAAACCTAAACCACACCATTATTTACATCCTTTACGAATATCACAACTGCTATTGTGTCTAATATTGCTGCTCACTGATGGCACTACTAGTGTAGTTGTTGACGACGATGATGAGTACATGAATTAAGGATCTTAGATCCTTCGGTGAAGGTGGGCGATGGGTTTGCGGTTCTGCTGCTTGTTGTGTGGGGAAACAATGGAGATGAGGCCACCTAGGGGAGGTCGCATCTTTGCACGGTATATCATCTCATCGTATGGCCTCCGGTAGAACCTGAGGAATGGCAGGAATGACTCCCTCTCTCGCTCCCCCTGCTCACCTGCCCCTCCTTCTTAAAGGAGAAGAGCATTGCTGGAGACTGCAAGAACGACGGTCTCGGTGTCCTTGGATGCTGCTGCTTCTGCTGCTGTTGTTGCTGCTGCTGTTACGGTTGGTGGTGGGCATGAAGAGGGAGTGGATGGTATGCTCCTGCTGATGGAATCCATGCCTCTCCCTCTATTTGGAGTAGATCTCGCAGCCGGGAGGCGAAGGAGAAGGACCGAGCATTGAGCGGCGAAGCACCAATCAGTGACGGGCTGGCAGTGGGAACCACCGTTCGGGTGGTGGTGGTGGAGAGGTACCAAGGCTTGAGGGAATCCAAGTGGGATACGGTAAAGGAGAAGCGCGACGACGTGGATCCACCGCCGAACTTGGTGGTGGCCGGGTCGAAACGAAGGGAGGTGGTCCTCGGGTACGACGCGAACGTGTTGTCCTCCAGCGAGTCCTCCAAGTCAAGGGAGGATACCAGAGCGGTGACCGCTGAAAGCTCCACAAATGGACGAACGCCCTGCAAGAATTATGACACAACGCTTTCATTTCTCTCCTCATTAATGATGTTGATAGCACTCTGGAGGAGGCATTGAAGTAGAGATGTTACCTTCCACAGATAGGCAAAGAAGGAAGGGGGTCGACCACGAAAGCCTTGTGGAGCCGACCAGGGTAGTAGTCTGAGATAATCTTCAAAACGCCCATGAACAAGTTGAGGAAAGCCGAAGCTGATCTGAAAAAGCCTGCGCATTTGTGCACGCCTCATTACATTTAACTCAAAATAGTTCTAAAGCTAAAACTCACTCACTCTGAAACTAATGATATCTCTTTCTATCTGTCTTAGAGTATCACTAATTAATTGATTGATTTCTTTGAAAGATTAGGGCGGGAGAAAGAATAAAAAAAGTGAGTAAATAGCATCAAGAGAGTGTTGTATGGTTTGGTTTGAAATTTGGTAGTGTTTGGCTGGGGACCGCAGTGCAGAATCTCCCCCACTCTGCAGACATATACAGTGATGACATATTTGAAGAAGGGTTCTTGGAATCCGTATATTTTGGGACAAATTTGGCCAGGGTCTGAATTGGGTGGGAGCGAGACAGGGTTCTGCTGCTCGGTTGGAAGACCGCTGCCCCCCTCACCCACTGTACGATAACTAAGCTGCTAGCATTCTGCACATGCCTGAACTGAACCGATGTATCCAAGCTCTCTCATTTGTATATCCTAAGTATGCACGCATTTAAATCTGACAGGAACCAAGCTTAATTAATACTAATTATTGTGATATTTTAATCAACAACCCAAGTTTAAAAAAAAAAATTGAATAAAAAATAAGATGCGAGTTGTTTACCTTTAAAGAAAATAATAGCCAGTAAATTCAAAACCACTGTGTACGCACCAACTTTTTTAAAAAATGCCTGAGGATTGATGCGTGGGCAACTTCCAACTTTTTTTTTCAAATACAAACTTTGTTAGTCACGAACAAATGTGATGATGTATTTTCAGTATTTCCTGTCACCTCATTTTTAATTATTTAAAGGAATGAGTTATGATGGCTTACTGGCATCAAAGAGGAAGACGAATTGGCCCACAAATCTGGACATGGATGAAATAGCCACTTCCAACGTGAAAACCAACAAGCGCACAAACCTGAAAAGAAGAGGAGAGAAAGGTAAAGGAAGAGATAAAGAGGAAATAAAGGAATAAAAAGAGTTAGCTGGAAATGTAAGCAGGGGTATGGTTCTCACATCTTTTGAGAATGGAATTTTAGATAATCTTGCTTTATGCGAAAAACCTGGAAAAAAACAATGTTAGCTAAGAAAATAAGAATAAAATAAAACAAGTAACGGGGTTCAAGCGGCTAATAAGATTCAAGTTATTTGCCAGGTGCTCCGTTCGCGAAAAGACTAAAACTCGGAAGCTGTAGGATGGAGTTGGGATGTACCATGACAGGCCTGGCCTCGTCGTCGTGACCTGCCACGTACGCCACGCCTTCGGCCAGCTCCGCGGAGAACTCATCAGCTATTAAATGCTCTGTTTTTATTAAAAAACAGGGTAAAGTCTTCAGAATAAAAGGAAAGGAGTTCACTTATTTACAAAAGAAAATGTTTTTTCAAAACATTCATTACTTCAATCGGCTCTTCAGGACAAGAAGACAACGAAAAGTGATAAAGAAACATGCAAACAAGAGAGAGAAAAAAAATGAAGATTCCCAAACAGCATCTGAAAAATGAATAAATTCAAAAGAAGCTAATAGCAAACCCGAGAAAGTTATATTAAGGCATTTTATGAAAAAAAATGAGGTTATATTCTTTCTTAATTTATAAGTAATTTAGCACAAAAAGAAAAAAAAGAAAAGAAAGGAAAGAGAATGTACCAGTTCCGATGCTTTCTCTCCAACTAAGTACTGTTCTCAGATGCTTGGCAGCCTTCTTCACATTGTCTCCTTTGGCTCTCAGAAACCGTTCCACGCACGCATCATTGCAGAACTTCTCCTGCCACAACCCAACACAATTCAAATTAGCGAAGAGGATAAAAAAAGAAAAAAGGCATTCTAAACCAAACTCCAAAACCAAAAAAAAAATCTGTAAACAACGTATGAGATTAAACAAGCAAGAAGAATGGCACGAAATTTGCGCACCTGTTTCACAGTTAGGGGAGCTTGTTTTTTAAGATATTGAGAACTGCCTCGATTCGTTCTCTATTGGCCTTGGCCTCCTTCCTCTCCATTCCCATCTACCTCCACCGAAGAAAGCTATCACAACAACAATAAATAGAACGCTAACCCTGACCCAAGATCTGCTACTCCTCCATCAGGAGATAGAGAGGGCTTGGAACTGAGAAATGATTCGAGAGAGAGAGAGAGAGAGAGAGAGAGAGAGAGAGAG
>KE510216.1:6381-17066 GCA_000441515.1 Elaeis oleifera | reverse complement strand
AGATCTAATCCAAATCAACCGAACTAGGCTAGCTCAATTGATGACATCCAAACCCTAACTCTTATTTGTGTGATCCAGTTAGGTTCATTTTCATATGGTAATGAGATATGTCGTGATCTCATCATCGACATCATCGAAACTCCTTTCGATGGACCAAAACTCTTCTGATTCAGTCAATTAGAATGATCGATCATCAAGATCATTCTAATTGCTCCCAAAATCCACCAATGACACCTAGAAGTATATGGTGGCAATTCATTAGAATTGAAGATGAACCTTTCGGTGCAGCTACCTGTGTGATTGAGTTCCTCTATCATGAGTCCCGACTGAATTAGGGTTAAGGTGAACTCGTCAAACCCAACATCAGTCATATGAATCAATCGATCGATTCAAATCCGATGTGAAACCCCAATGGAAAATTTTTTTCCATTATTTCACTCTGCCATGGCCATGGGCTTAAGGACTCAATCTTCGATCATCATAAGACTACTCCTCTCATCTACCGAGGTTGATAGATCCCATCTTGGTGTGATTTGGTTCCTACAATGAATATGCTATAGCCAACATACACCTCAGGGTTTCGAATGGCTAGGAGATCGAGTTATGGTATAGTCAAACTATAACACACTCAAGGTGAACTATCGATGTACCTCAGATCAAAAACTAGACACACAGCTGCAGCATCGAGCTAGTCATCGATGAGAAGGTAGACTTCCTTATGACTGCTCGAGATGGTCACGCTCAGTACTCTCGTTCTCAATGAATATCTGTACTCTCACTCCGGTGTCTCCACACTATAGACTCAAGATATATCTACCCTAAGAAAGCGATCGTACACCAACCTTCCGGATCGATCACCATCTTCGTGATGATCCTATGGTCAGGAGCTGTTTATGAGTTAGTTATGTAAATTCATGCTTTAAATTTTTAACTCTTGAAAATATGAATTAATATTCTTACTAACTCAAAGGATGTATCACAGACATAATGTACATAATGTGATAGTAGAATAACCCTTTATTCATTTATAGTCAAAATTATAAATTTGCCCTTAGATTTGTACAGGAATGTGTCAGCCAATCTGGCATCTAGGACACACATCTAACAATAACTAGAATAAAGATCTCATCTAGTTATACATGTCACCATGAGTGATCTGCTTATGCAATAGTTCTTAATTTATGTAGATTAAATTTTGCATTATGGCTTCTTCACTATCACTACATTGCATCCTTGATACAAATAAGCTGACTGATCCCAATTACGTGGATTGGTTGAGAAACTTATGCATAGTGCTTGTGTAAGAAAAGTTATCTTATATTCTGGACATGCCTGACTCTAGTCCGATTAATGAAAATGCTTCAGAGGAGGAGAAGGCCATATATAAGATGTGATAAAATGACAGTATGACTGTCAAGTACATAATGTTAGCCTCTATGAGTAATGAATTATAGAGACAATATGAGAATATGGATACATCCTCCATACTACTTAATTTAAAAGAGCTATATGGAGAACAAAGTTAGACTACTAGATATGAATTATCTAAGCAGTTGTTTCGAACTCGGATGACTGAGGGTACTCCAATACAAATTATGTGCTGAAGATGATTGACTTGATCATCAGATTAGGTCAATTAGGTTTCACCATAAACGTAGAACTCAATTAGGATCTAATCCTCCAATCTCTTCCAGACTCTTTCTCCTAGTTTGTGATAAATTATCACATGAACAAACTGGACATATCCCTGCCAGAGCTATTAAATATGTTGAAAATAGCTGAAAATCATATAAAGAGAGAGAAAGGTCCACTTCTTATGGTGGACAGGAATAAATATAGCAGAAAGGTTCAAAAAAAAAAGAAGTTGAACCCTAAAAGTACCTTCAAAAAGAAAAGGTAAAGAATGTCCCTGCAGACATGATCTATTATCACTGCAGCAAGATGGAATATTAGAAGAAGAATTGTAAGAGTTTTCTTACAAAGATGAAGAAAATGCAAGTGTAGTATACAAGGGTATGTATATGATACATACTGCATTTTCATTAAGTTTTTTAGCAAATAATTCATAGGTATTGGATACCGCATGTGGTTTTCATATCCGTAATTCATTGCAGGGGCTACAGAGAATCAAAGGGTTGAAGAAAAATGAGTTCAAGCTCTTTGATGCTAGTGAAGAATCAATCTCTGCTGAAGCTGTGGGTACTTGCCTATTGGAGCTACCATCAAGAACTCTAGAATTAGAAGAATATTATTACATACCAAAGATTATAAGAAATATCATATCTGTACCTTTCTTGTCATAATGTGGATATAAATAAATTTATGGACAATAGTTGCTCCATATTTCATGCAAATGAATTCTTTGACAATGGATATTTTGACAATGGTCTTCTAACTCTATCACTTAATGAAATATTTTTATATTGATAGAAATATGAAAAAAAAGAGAGAAGATATAAATATGTCATTTCTCTGGCATTACCGCTTTGGTCATATTGGTGAGTCAAGAATAAGCAAGTTATACAAAGAGAAATTTTTTGAACCCTATGATTATATGGGACTTGTGGGTCTTGCCTCATGAAGAAAATGACAAAATCTCCATTCTCTAGACATGGAGAAAGGGCAAAAGAATTATTAGCTTTAGTACATTCAGATATATGTAGGCCCATGACAACTTTAGCCAGAGATAGATATTTCTATTTCATAACTTTTACTGATGACTTATCAAGATATGGATATGTATATCACATGAAACATAAATTCGAAACTTTTGATAAGTTTAAAAAATATCAAAAGATGATCAAAAATAAATTAAAAAAATATTAAAGTCATTCAATCTAATCAAGGTGGCGAGTACTTATCCAGTGAATTTTTTGATCATCTTAAAGGGCAAGAAATTCTTTTGAATGGACACCTCCTTATACGCCACTGTTAAATAGTATAGTAGAAAGGAGGAATCGTACTCTTATAGAGATGGTATGGTCCATGATGTGTTATGTTGATCTTTCAATATCTTTCTAGGGATATACCCTAGAAACTGTCATATATATTTTTAACAGTATACTTTCAAAGTCTGTTTCTAGCACTCCATATAAATTATGAAATGGAAAGAAGCCTAATCTTAAACATCTCAAGATATGGGGCTGTCCAGCTTATATCAAAATTATTTTTGAGCATAAGCTAAGTGCAAGGTTAGACAAGTATTTATTTATAGGATATCCTAAGAATTAAAGGATATTATTCTACCATCCTACTGAATAAAGATAATTATCAGTAGGCATGCCATATTCTTGAAAAGAAATTCATCCAAGAAGGAGGTAGTGAGAGGAATATTGAACTTAAGAAAGTTCAAGACCTACAAAGTATATATTCCAGAATTACCTATGGAAGATTCTCAACTAGAAGTACCTAATAATGAAGTACATCCACAATATACACATCCTCTCCGAATGTCAGATAGAGTGCGTCGTGCACCTTTAAGATATAGTTTCATCATAAGAAATGATAATGAGACTAATATCATTCAAGATGATAATCCATTGACTTATTCAGAAGCTATCATGTGTAAGGACTCTGACAAGTGGCTAGGTGCTATGAAATCTGAAATGGACTCAATATATTCCAACCAAGTATAGACATTCATTGATGCATCTGAGGTGTAACCCCAATAGGATGCAAATGGATCTTTAAAAGAAGATCGAAGCAGATGGTCAAATTGAAACCTACAAAGCTAGGCTCATGGCAAAAGGTTTCAGACAAAGCAAGGGTTTGATTATGATGAAACCTTCTCATCAGTAGCTATACTGAAGTCTGTATGGATTTTACTTGCTATAGCAACATACTATGATTATGAAATCTGACAAATAGATGTCAAGATCACTTTCCTTAATGGTAGCCTTAAGGAAGAGGTCTACATGACTCAGCTCGAAGGTTTTGTCTATAGTGGGAGGCCAAATCAGGTATGCAAACTTAAAGACCCACTTATGATTAAAGCAGGCATTGAGGAGTTGGAACATCCAATTTGATAGACAGCCAAAGAGTTTGGCTTCATAAAAATATGAATAAACCATATGTATATAAGAAGACTAGTGGGAGTGCCTTAGTCTTTTGGTATTGTATGTCGGTGGCATACTACTAATTGAGAATGATATTCTCAATGCTTCAGTCAGTCAAAACTTAGCTATCTAACAAGTTTTTCATGAAAGATTTGGATGAAGCATCCTATATTTTGGGTACAAAGATCTATAGAGATAGATCTAAAAAGATGCTAGACTTGTTTCAATCTTGATACATTGACTTAGTATTGAAAAGATTCAATATGGAGGGAAGTAAAAAAGGTTACTTGCCCATAAGTCAAGGCATATATTTCTTTAGAAAAATATCTCTAAGAAACTAGAAGAAAGAGAAAGAATGAATTTCATCCCTTATGCTTTGATAGTGGGATCTATTATATATGCCATGCTATATACCAGGTCTGATGTGACTTGTGCATTAGGCATAGTTAGCAGGTATCAGACTGATCCAAAAGAAGATCATTGAAAAGTTATAAAAAATATTCTTAAGTATCTGAGAAGAACTAAAGATATTTTCTAATATACCGTGGATCAGAGTTGAAATTAGAAGGTTACACAGATTCTAGTTTTCAATCTAATCTAGATGATAGCAAGTCAATTTCAGGATATTTGTTACCCTGAATGGAGGAGTAGTGAGTTGGAAGAGTTTAAAGCAGTAGACAGTAGCTGACTCAACCACTGAGCTAAAGTACATCGCTGTTATAAAAGTCGCTAAAGAAGCTGTCTGGATAAAAAAGTTTATCATTGAGTTAGAAATTGTTCCTACAATTAAAAGACCAATGTCTCTTTATTGTGACAACATTGGTACTGTCATCCAAGCTAAGGAATCAAGGTCTCATCATAAATCAAAGTACATCCGCAGATGCTTTCACCTCATTTGAAAGATTGTCGAAAGACAAGATATTATATTAGAATGAGTAGAACCTAAGAATAATATAGCAGATCCATTCACTAAGACCTTATTACAGTAACTTTTTGATCGTCATCTTAATTGTATAGGTTTAAAATATAAAGACGATTGACTTTAGTACAAATGGGAGATTGAAAGAATAAGTGCCCTACACGCCAATCACAAAGATGGTGTGATGGGACTTATCTGTATATTCTTCCAACTCATGTAATAATATTATTTGATATTAATAAATAAGATATTTGATTCATTATTTCAGTTGCATCTTTTCATGTTAAAGATTATGATGAACCTCAAAGATTAGAACAATGATTTTAAGAGACATGAATGGGTTATGATTGTGAGACCTAAAGTCCTCAAACTCTAATATTAAATATTCATGGTCGTAGAAACATTGAGTCGGAGATCAATATTTTGAAAAGACTGGCACATCCTATGTATGCTCGATGGAGAGGATGGCTGATCTCACAAGCTATTTGTGTGGAGACACTAATATAAAAATATGGATACTCATTAAGGAATGAGTTTATTGAATTGATCCACCGATAGAGAATATCTTATGGAGCCTTACATGTGTTAAAAGATGATTCTCTAAGTGGGAGTTGTGCAAGTGGTCCTTAGACCTGAGACCATCATGGAACCTTGTGCGCATGAACTCATATTTTGATTCATACTCAATCATGACATTAAGTCATGAACAGAAAGTTTTGGATATGATGGATTGTGTATGAAGGTTGTGAGTAGGTCAATAAAGAATCGATCACTTCTAGTAAGAGGAGATGACATCCTATGTATTCTCATCTCTAGATAACTGGAGAAGACTTTGGCTAAAGCAGATAAAGATTAGATAGAGATTCTAGTCCTTCATTAGAGTTATCATTCATTGATGAAGAACCGATAAGAATATATGTTGGGTTTGACATGATTTCATACTCATAAACATATTTGGGATGCAGGATGATCGAAGGATTACATTGCATGGTAACTTGTCACTGAAGGATATATTTGATATTTTCATCAAATTTTATATCTTTTGGATAGACATAATATGTTGCTAGATGTCAATCATATCTCGTGGATTTTCATAAATTAAAGTGATTAATTCTTGAGTCACTTAGAAAGAGTTCTAATTTGACAACTTGGGTTGACATAGGTTTGACCTAAAATTGATTAGATGGAATCTAATCTAATCAGATCAACATGTGTTCAGACCTATTATAGGCTAGATGTGGAATCCAATAGGTTACACACATAAAAAATAGAGTAAAAAGTTGATTTGACAAGGTTGATTGGACCAATTAATCCAATTGGTTAGCCAGTGAGCATGCTAGCACATATGGCTAATCCTAGCTTCTATTTATGGATCGAATTTGATTTGAATCTGATTTAATTAATGAACCAATTAATTTGACATTAGTTTGGGTTAACCTCTAAGGTGGGGCAGCCAATAGATGGCACCATATAGGCCTTTGGGCATTGGAATGATAGAGTCCAAAGAGGATTGGACTCTATCCTTTGTTGGCATGCAAAGTTATAACACTATTTTTTTTAGCGTGGAGGGACACATAAAGTCCTTCTGAGATGGATTTCTAATCTATATGAAAGTTTATCCTGTTAGATGTATGCTCTAGAAGTCAATCTTGGCTGACACATATTTTTTCTAGGTTATGTTTTGTACTTGATGGGCAATCTTTATAACCAATCATGTCTTTGTGTCCATGATTTTCTTAAAAATTATCAAAGATGATTTTGTATATTTTCAAGGTGTTGAGAATTTGAGATATACACCATTAGTGGTTAATTTTTAAACACTCCTAATCGAAGGATCATCATGGAGGATAGTGATCAATCCATTCAAGATCGATGCACGGATCACCTCTCTTTAGGGTAGATGAGTCTCGAGTCTACTGTGTAGAGACACTGGGGTGAGAGTGTAGGTGGTTGTTAGAGAATAACTTGTACTGAGCGTGACCAACACGAAAAATCACTTGGATGTCTACTTACTCGTCAGTGATTTTCTCAATGCTGCAGGAGTGTGACTGGTCTTTTGACCTACAGTGTGTTAACTATTCGCAGCAAGGCTACTTAGTTTGACTACACATTTTCTTGATTTCTAACCATTCAGGTTCTTGCTGTGTATGTTGGCTATTGTAGGTTCAGATTTATTGTTTGGAGTAGGATGCATCTAGATAAAATCTATCGACCTTAGTAGAAAAAGAGAAGTTCTATGCAATTCGTAAGACTAAGTTCAGAAAATCTCTGGCTAGAGTAAGAGTGAATACTGAAAAAAAATTTATGAAATTCACAGATGAACTCGAGTCGAGCTAATCTAGCGTATGACTGACGATGAGATTTGACGAGTTCTCCATGACCTCTGTTTAGTCGGGACTCATGATAGAGAGATTGTATCATACAATAACTGCGCCTAGGGGTTCATCTTTTCTATTCTACTGGATTACCATTACAAGCTGCTAGATATCACTGGTGGATCATGAGAACTCACTAGGAGCATTTTCGAATCAACGATCCTTGTTGAGGTGAGTTGGAATTATTCTAACCCATCGAAAAGAGTTTCGATGATACTATGATGGAGATCATGGTATGTCTCACTACCAGACAGAGTAGAACCTGAAGGGTCATACACAAAAGAAGTATGACTTGATCAATAGCGTGGATCATATTCGAATTATCAATCAGATTGATAGTTTGAATTTTAGAAACTGCTAATTTGTAAGCGTTATAATTTTGGCAACTGCTAATTGTTAGCACGGAGACTTAATTACTAATTTCTAATTAATTTAAATTTAATTAAATTTAATTAGATTTAATTTATATTAATGTTAATTAGGTTCAATTATTCAAATCAGATTTAGATTTCAAACTTGATTGGATCAGGCTTGACAGCCTTTCGAATTCGACTCGATTCGGACTCGATTTGAATCCGATTAAGATCCAATTTGAACTAGATGAACTATGACTCATAGAGCCCAGGTTCTCTGAGACTCTCTCTCTATTTGGCCAACCAAATGTCAAAAGAGGTGATGGTTTTCTCACATTTTTCTTCTTGCACGCATGAAGAGAAGAAGGGCAACAATAATTGGCACCCCATCCTTTTGGGACTCTCTCTCTTTAAGACAACTATCCAAATATGACTTGAATAGATACCTTATCAAGAGAACTTTTTAATTAGATAAGATTGAGGTGTGGAATAATTTTTGTCCGATAAAAACTTTAAGAAAAGGTGGGCGTGCGCTAAAAGATTGGTGTGAGAGATCTCACGTGATTTCTCTTTGGCGCACAATTTTTTTTCTTTCTTTTTCATGCCATAGTTCCCTATTTTGATAAGATCTAAACTTATCTCTTTGGGGTGCGAGGGATTTCTTGGTGTGTGACAAAATTAAAAAGAGGAGAGGTGGCGTGCATGATATATGAGAGGGCTTTCTTTCTTACCGCATAACTTCCTTCCCAACGCCTCTTTCTTTCTCCCTTCATCCCCAATGCCCAGATCTGATAAAAATCATATCTAAGAGAGAAAAAGAGAAGAAGAAGGGTTCTTCTTTTCTTCTTGTTGATCTGATTCAGATCCCGTTGGATTTATGCAAAAGAGTTTGCATAGCGATCTTATTCTTCGAGATCTAGAAGAAGAGATCCAGATCCAAGGCTGAAGAGCGAGATCTGCAAGGTGCTAGCATACCAGTGATCTCGATGCTCTGATCAAGTATCTCCGTGTGGATACCAACAGAGGTTAGATGCATGTGCGGCTACGATCAGAACCCCAGACATCTACAGGATCCAAGGTATGGAGATCCGATCTCGGATTTGATTTTGCTAATATTTGTTTCTTTTAGATTTTAGATCGTGGTAGCATGTTCATGTCAAGATTCTAGCTATAGTTTTTAGATTAAATCTGGTACATATTCAAATTAAAATATTTAATTTATTACTTTTACTGCATAATGTTTAAAAAATTTAACTATATGTACGAAATCATAGCATTTTCTAACAGTGGTATCAGAGCATAGGTTCTAAAACAAATATAAAAATTCCTCAGATCTGAAATCTAATATGCAGAAATCAGATCTGAAGGTTAGTAAGATGATCCACATCATTTTGAAATAAGGTTGCCTTAGCATAATCCTATTAGGCTGAATGTTTGTCCTAAAATAATGTAGAACATTGATTAATATTAGATCTGATTTTTCTACATACTGTAATATGATTACAAGATTATTTTAGATCTAAAATTATTTCAATTTTGAAATAAATCATGAGTTATTCAGATCTGAAATTAGTTTTAGATCTGAATATATTAATTAGGATTTAATTTGGATCTAGTATGCTTGCTGAAATTTTTTTCTATATGCATAGATTCAAAATTATTGTTCATATGTTTGACATGTGAAAGATAATTAGATCTGCTTTTTAATTAATTACATATGTAATATGTTAGATTAATATCTTAGTAGCATAGTAATCGAATTGGGATAATTACCATGACTGTCCGGTCATAAGAAGATGAAGGGATTAAAGTCTCTCTCTTGCCCATTCGATGGGTTCTCTCTTATGATGTGTAGGGGTGCCGATTGTGATATTTTTATGAAGATGAACAGTAAATAAAAATTATATGTGTTACATATTTTAGATTTAATAAGATTATGCATGTATTTTATATATTTTAGATCGTTAAATATTATATGTGATATATTGTTTGACACACGATCTAAAACTTAATTTCTGCAAAACTTTAGATCCAAAATCTTAGGTTCTGTTTGCATGAAACATGAAACTGTGACTGACATATCTGTGGAGTCGACTCGATTCTCAATTGGGTCGACTCGAGTGCTTGGTGAGTTGACTTATTTTTATTGGAGTTGACTCAAGATCCTGGTAGGTCGGCTCATTTGCTGATGAACCAACTTAATTGTGCAGGTTAGGTGTATAGGTTTCTATTTGTCTCAGTGTTGTGCTGACTCATTGTGACAAGTCAATTCGTATACCAGAATGAGTCGACTTGATTCTGTAGACAATCATATTATATGAGATACAATATAAATTATTTAGATTAGAAATTATTTCGAGATCTAAACTTAACCCATGTACATAATGTACTTAATTGAGAATTAAGATTTAAAATTATAAGATCTAAAATTATGAATTTAAGATCTAAATTTTAATACATAAAATATGGACTTTCGGATATGAGTTGAATAAATTAAGTTTAGAGACTAAACTACAACTAGAGTCATTGATTAGATCAGGTTAGAACCCTTTTCGATTTTGAGCAGTTGATCAAACC
Source organism: Elaeis oleifera (assembly GCA_000441515.1). Classification (NCBI taxonomy): domain Eukaryota; kingdom Viridiplantae; phylum Streptophyta; class Magnoliopsida; order Arecales; family Arecaceae; genus Elaeis; species Elaeis oleifera. The sequence continues at coordinate 6,787 of KE510216.1, read as the reverse complement.
TAATCAAGAGTTGGTTGGGATTAGATCAAAGGGGTTCAAAATTGAATTTAGTTGTAGTTGGTCAAATTGATTTGCATTTAATGTGAATTGATTAAATCAAGATCGAATTTGGCTCAATAGTTCGAACTCGGGTCTATAGGTTAACCTAATTGATTTTAATCAACCAAATTAGTGTCTAAGGAAAGTCTTAGATGGTAATTTTTAATTGGTTCCATTGTTTGATCTGATCAATTCATTGGTGTCTAAGAAAAGCAACAGAGGGACCCCCACTCATCTTCACTTATCTGGCCATTTTGGGAGATTATGTTTTGTATTAAGTTATTTGTTGACCCTAGTTCACCATACTGACTAGATTGGTCAGACATGAATATGCTGATCTAAACCAGATTAGTCATTATATCAGATG
>KE510212.1:8232-19232 GCA_000441515.1 Elaeis oleifera | reverse complement strand
TATGATTTAAATAAATATATGCACTAACTAACTAAATTAAGTAAATATAGTAGAAGCAATGAATAATGATAAAAATATTAAGCAATACATAAAGCAAGTAAAAAAATTTAAAGCCACACACACAAAGATCAAATTTTATAATGGTTCGGTGTCAAGCACAATATTTACATCTACTATCCAAGCAATCTCTTAGAATTTAATTATAATCACTAAGATTATAATCTAATTATTTTATCGAAATTATAATTAAATTCAGTTGGTTTTACAAGGTGCACCAACTAAAATTTTACTCCAAGCCTTTTCTAGACTTGTACAAATTCAATTTCAGGGTTGGATGAGCCTATCCCCAACTTTCAATCCCAATTGAACTTATTATAATAAAATTTGAATACAAAGTAACACAAACTTAAAGGTCCTTAAAGAGTAGGTAGAATATCGTTGAAGCTCAATCTGAGGAGTTGGAAGCTTTTGCAATTTATATGCTCTTCTTCCTCTTAAGAATTACTTGAATACACAACAAGCAATTGGTTGAAATTGAAACTTTCTTCTTGATGGCTCACTAAATATATGCATAGAAATTTTGATGTTTAATACACTTTATTGACATTGTCCCTTATTCTTTTACTTTAATAATATCTTTGACATCCATAAATCCTTGTTGAAATATCCAAAAATAGTTTTCGAGACATTTAGAGTTGAGAACTAGCCGTTATAAGTATTTTGTATAATTCTGTAGCTTTTAAAAACTAGTTATTGAAGCTATCAATTGTAGTGAAATCGGCTCTAACAGATCAAGAGTCGACTCGAGCTTTTTTGAGTCAATTTGAAGTTTTAGGGATCGACTTAAGACTATTCATAGAAATCATCTCTCTATCTTTCTAAAAAATTGACTCGAGAACTATGGAAGTTGACTTGAGATCTATGCCGGCTAGATCCACATACCAGAGTTGACTTTAAAACTCCTTAAGTCGACTCGAGGCCTATGCCAAAGATGAAATATACTAGAGTTGGCTCAAATCCTTCAGGAATCTACTCCAAGGCCTTCTTCACCTGAATTTCAATGGTGTGGCCTTTTTTAAACTTGGTTCTTTGACTCTTCAAGATAGAAATCTTGGACATCTTTGAAATATTGCTCTAGCTTCCTGTAACTTCTTCTCAAATATTAAAATAACTTGTTAGGATCAATTATATACTCAAATATTTGTTATTCATCAAAATCAATTCAAAGGCCAACAATGAGAACGATATTGACCATCTAGTCGGGATAGTTCACCTTACAGATAAAGTCCGTGGGGAAGAGCTTATCCACCTCTTCATCAATGGCTTGCTGTCTCTCCAAAGCAAAGTTTCTTTCTTTTATTGAACAAGTCAATGCATTGGGTCCACATTCAGCCTGTGGATGATGACCTCTGGCTGATGCTAGGTTTGTCTAAGATTATCAGGCAAAGATATAGGTATTGGCTTGTAGAAAGTACGTAAATCAAGCTCTAAAGGCTTCATCCTATTGAGCCCCGATTTACACTGTCCTGCATGGATCTAATTCATATGGAGGGACTGAGTGAAGTTCCTTGGTTGGTTCCCCACATGGCTGCCTTTGCTCATATTATACATCATAGCCCTCGATAAACAACATCTCCATCGATCTCTTGCCTTTGAGGTTGCAATGCAGTATTGTCGCATGAGCACTTGGTCGCCTTGAACTTCTTGTAAGCCATTTGCAGTTGAAAACCTCATCAACAGATGGTAAGTGGAACTAACAGGATGTAGTGTTCAGATCGAGTTATCTTAGTATTGCATTGTAAGCCGAAGGGACCTTGACTAATAGAAAATCAAACACTATAGTAGTCTACCTTAACACCTATTTAGTAGTGACAAGAGGAGATATGACACCTTTCATGGAGATTGGATCTCCTGAGAACTCAACCAAAGGTGAGTTAATTTTTGGAGTCGATCTTTGGAATAGGTTCATTTTGCAAAAGGCATCATAAAAAAGATATTTGCCGAGATTTTATTATCAACCAAATATGTTTACATCATAGTTGTAATGATGAGGAATTACAACTGCATCATCATACGAAGTTGGGACACCTTTGCCTTTTGGCATTGGACTTCCCATCTAGGCAACTTGAGCATAGGTTCTCTATGTGGATGAGCTGGTTCCACAGATTGCCGGTTTGCCAGAGATGGTGTTGATAATTTCTATCATCAGTAGATTATCGAGCAGTAGCTTGGAAGTAGGCTATCTTTGATCAGAGTCATGTTGTCTTGCAGATGGTTATGTAGGCACCGACAAAGTCTTGCTTGATAAGGGCCTCAATTTCATTCATCAACTGGCAGCAGTCCTCGATATTATGCCCATAGTCATGGTCAACTTGCTTGTATCTTTCCAAGCATTAGTTTTCATCCTTTTAACCACCTTATAAACTCTCAATCTTTATTCCCTAAGACTTGTCCTAGGAAGATGTTGAGAGGTGTATACATTTTGAACCTCTAAGGACTCCTAGGTTGGCAGGAGTTCTTCCCATCTCGCTTCGACTTCTTATGAGGCTCATCTAGGTTCCTGTCCATTTATTTTCTTTTTCTTGCCAGCCTTCTCACTACACCGATCTGCCATGGCCTCCTCAGCATTAATATATTATCTACTCAGGTCAAGAGCTCGATATAGTCTTTTAGGAACCTCTTTTGAGGGAGAAGAGGAAGCAATTCGACCTTAGTCCTCTTCTCATGGACAACATCACGATCAAGTGATTTAGATCATGGATCTCTAGAGTAGTTGCATTGAAATGAGTGATGAAGTCTCTAAGAGACTCATCATCCCTCTAGTTAATGCTGAAGAGGGTATCGAAGTCCTTCCACTGTTTTCTACTACACTTGAATTGAGCAGCAAACATCCTATTGAACTTCTCGATGAGTGGATGGAGCTTGGTTGAAGCCTAACATCCCATATTTGGGCTACCTTTCGAAGAGTGGTGGGGAAGACCTTGCACATCACTAAGTTAGTGGCCCCCTAAAATATAATGAAAGCCTTGAAGCTCTTCAGATGATCAAAGGGACAGATGATGCCATCATAGGTCTTTAGCTATGACATTTTGAATCGAGGAGGAATGGGTTCCTCCATGATCATCATTGAGAATGGAGGCTTGGTGGAGAAGGGATTGCTCCCCAATCCAGGTTGATACTGCCGCAGCACCTTGAGGTATCAATCTACCTCCTACAATGTTTGATGAATGTCCTCCCTCCTAGAGGCCTTCTCAGATCAGTGGGGGAAGAATCATGAGTTGCTGACTCCTACAAAGAAGAAGAAGAATTGAAGGATGAATGAGTCTTACCTCACCCAGGGTTCGATGGATGAGAGTGATGGCTATGCAGTACCTTTCACAGACTTTGACGGTGAGGATAGCAGTAATGAGAAGCTCGCTCTAAGCTTCGATGAGAGGATTGGTGACCGTGGGGCCTCTTCTAAAGCTGATGGAGTGGGAGTGAAAGCAGTGCTCCAGACCTTGTGGAGGAAATGGATGGCTCGATCGCATTGGGACCCCATGATCACCCAATACATAAGTCTCTTGTTGCTGCAGTTACTACTATTATTACAGTTGCTGCTAGATGGTTGCCTGCTATAGGCTCTGAAGGACTGTTGTTAGTGCCTGAAGCTATTGTAGGAGCATTTAAAATTGATCGATGGTGACTGTCAAAGTTGATTATGCTCTTGATAGAGGTAGAGCCCTTTGAGGATTTTACACAAAGCTGTCAAACTCTACTGATGCATCTGGATGGGCGGTCGATGGAGTTGCATGTGCTTTTCATGACCTTATGATGGTTGTATGGTAGAACCTCTGATGATGAATTTAAGATCTTTTTCTAGTACTAATCTATTGCCTCTTAAGGATTAATCTAACTAGGCCATCAAGTTGGCTAAGGCATTGGAGAGATCGACAAGGTGGTGTTGGAACTTAAGGAGTTGGCCAAAGATCTTGACACACCTTGGAAGGTGGATGTTAGTGCTATATTTTCACTCCAACATCAAGATCGGTCCTCAAACACCATAGATAAGAAAGTCCACTTGCCAGAGGTTGTTTGGTGGGGGATCCTTCAATGTCTAAATAAGATAACCCTCAGAAAATAGAGGAAGATCTGAATAAGAGGCAAAGGGCACAGAGAGCATAGTGAGTTCAATCATAAATGGGCGTTACTTGACTTAACTTGGACTTATGAGGATTAGCTCAAACTTTCTTTAAGGATCTCCTTGGAGCAGTTTATATAAGCGAGTGTCGGAGCTCTTCAGGATGGAACCTTGGGATATGAGAGAGTGATTATTATGCATAACCACTTGCACATTCAGAAGATATTGCGAGGGTGATTCTCTTATGTATTTCATGATTATTGAGATCATTCCACCATTATAGGTCAGCTATAACCGAATGGGGGAGATTTGGATATCTCCACATGCCTTTGGACTAGCCACACGGTGAGAACTGTTTGACCAGGATGAAAGGTTCATGGTAGGCTTGTGGAAGCTTTGATTGATTGGTTCTGCGACATTTGCGAAGGTCAATTCTGAGGTGTATCACCATATTTTTCTAATATCCATCTTAAATAAGAAGTCTAAAGCTAGGGATTCCTACCAACAGAGTCGTCAATCCAGTGATTTACAAAATCAAAAAAAAAAGATTATTATGCATGGCATCCTCTTCTTTCTTATTTCTATAACATACTTTTATCGGTGCACACTACATGGCCGGATGATACACAACAAGTAAATTAGTTATTTGGCAAGCTAATATATACTTTTAGATAAATCGATATACATTTTTTTGGAATACTGTATTCACTAGTATATAGTACACAGCTAAATAATAAATACTTAGTAAATTAGTCATTTAGCAATCTAATATATATCTTTAAGTAAATTGATATATAATTTTCAGAACATTATGTTTACCAATATATACTATATGTATGGCCAAGTGACACATGCTCATTGACTTCCTAATCTATACCGTAAACTTTTTTGATACATAGTCAATAACAATCTAATATACAATTTTGGATAAATTGGTATATAGTTTTCAGAATATGCTTTTTACCAATATACACTACATGGTCAGGTGATATATACCAAGCAAAATAGTCAACTATAAGCCAATAATCATGTTTAGGTAAATTCTAGAATATTGTGTTCATTAGTACCAATATAAAGTACATAATTTTTGAGTTTTGTCTAATATAAGAATTATATGATTATTATTCCTTAGATTTCATGAACTCTTAAGGCAAAGATTCTGAAAAGAGAGTGATTAAAAAATGATTTGAAGGAGGAGAAAGGGACTCTGAATAGAGAAGAAAGACCTCATAGATGGAAGATAGCTTGATGACGAAAAGATAGATGGAGAGGATTGATGAGAAAGAAAGAGGATGTTGCACATGATTTTATTTCTTTCTTTATTATTATTTTTTAATCATGAGATTGATGACTCTGTTAGTAAGAAAAGTCTCTAATTATTGGATTTCTTCTTTAAGATGGGGCACTAGGTGAAACATGGTAAAATAAAATGTCCCTCTATATTTCTTATTTGGTGTCTATCCCATATGATTTTGTTCGAGGTGGAACCTATATGATATTACTGACTATAACTAACATAGTGGTGACCTTGTTGGACATTAGGATAGACAACAATTTGCTTGTTAAGGATGCCTTGAAGCACATTTTTACCAATGAAATGCTACTTGATTTCAATATGCTTGATTCTTGCATGATAAATCAAATTAGTAGTAAACTTAAGAGCAATTTAGTTTTACTTTTAAGAGTAGCAGGACTATAAAAATGAGAATGAACGTTCTCAACTAATTGCCTCAATCAAACACATTCTTGAGCCATAGAAGATAAAACTTACATTCCACTCAATTGTACAAACAGAAACCAAATCTTACTTCTTGTTGCATACTAGCCCAATTACATAAAAAATATGACAAGAAATAAGATGTTTAGTCATCCAAATCACCATAAACATTGGCACTTCTACCTCCATCTAAAATAAAAGGTGAACCATTTTATAAAGAAGGTCCAATTGAATACTATAATTCAGTTACTTAAAGATTCTCTTGACTGCCTACATGGTAGGCTTCCATGGAGCTTAAGCGATTGACAAGCCTAATTAAGAAGCAATATTTGGACTTTTATTGATGAAGTAGGTAAGAACTATCAAGAATACTAAATGGCTGTGGATCATGTGGTAGTTTACTATATAACCACCTTAGATTTATGCCAACATCAAGAGTGGTACATCACTTGCTATGCTTCCTTCCAAAGTTGTCCACAATCTTTTAACCTAAATCTTTGGAAATATAGGTAGTCTATCCTTTACATTCTCTACCTCCAAGGAAGTGGTGCAACTCATCTAAGTCCTTTATATATAAAGCAACAATGATATGCAAGTTATCATTCTTCTTAACATATAAGTTAGGGTCAACAAGCATCCAAGTATTTGGTAATGTTTTTCCATACTGTTAAAATATTTGAGGAAAAAGAGAAAAAAAAGACAGGAAGGTAGAGAGAGAAAAAGAGCTTTATTATCTCTGTTCAATTTTATTTGATACATCTCAAAGTTTATTTATACTAATGTACAGATTCTGTAAATAAAAAATAATAACCACTGATATAGAATTAGCCTAATAAAGAAAATAATACAAAATAATGTTATCAAAAGAAAATGCTATAGAATTGTCTCAAAAAAAAAAATAATTATGGATTGTCATGAGATCTCTAAAACTATTCTAACACTTCTCCTCAAACTCAAGATGGAACTGCAGATGTCAACTTGAGTTTGAAAATTAGATCACAAATGTATTCAGAAGCTAGCATGATAAACAAATATCTCTGCTGGTGTGGCTAATTTAGATGACGTAACTATGAGAAAATATAGAAGACGACAATTGTAATAAGGTTGACGCTCAAAGAGAAAGTAGCCAAAGATCGATAATTCTTGCTGACAAAAATACTACAAAGAGAAGACAGATGCAAGAGAGAAGGTAGGTGCATAAGAGAAGGCAGTCGAAGGTCGATGATCTTTGTAGATAAAATACCATAAAGAGAAGGCCAGCGCTTAAGGATAAGGCAGTGAAGACCGATGATCCTCACAGACAAAAATGTCATATAAAAGAAGGTGAATGCTCAAGAGAAGGCAACTGAAAGTCAATGATAGAGAGAAACTTGTCGAGCGATAATAAAACAGACAACCAAAGATTTGAAGTCGAGAAGAAAGTAGTGGAGAACCGCTACAGATTCATCTAAAATAAAGATTTTGGATCTTAATCTATCAAAAAATAGATGATTTGTAGATCCATTGAAGAACAGAGGATTTGCAGGAAATAATATTGATAGATCGACAGCAGTGGCCACAACAGATTGAAGAGATGATGGTGGCATATTAGGTGATCAATGGCTTTGATGCCATATTAAATATTTGACAAAAAAAGAGGAAAACAAGAAAGGAAGGTAAAGATAAGAAAAGGCTTTACTATCTCTATTTCAATTGCATTTGATACATCTCAAAGTTCATTTATACTAACGTATAGACTTCATAAATGAAAATAATAACCATTGATATAGAATTAGCCTAACAAGAAAATGATACAGAATAATATTATGAAAGAAAATGCTGCGGAATCATATCAATAAAGAAAATATTATAGATTGTCATGTAATTCCTAAAATCATATGATCACCTAGAATCATGGATCATCTAAAATTATGCTAATATATACAATGCTCTAGACGCTCATTTCTAATATAGAAGGGCCTTCTTGACCTTACATATGTAACTAGGATGAAAGCTTGAGATATAATCGGGGTTGCTCTATGCATATTGATATTTTTGTCAATCTCACCAAATATTTTAACATCAAGTTGTGACGACATCCAATCAAATCTAACTGCAAAAGAAAGAAAAACTCAAACTAAGGTCATTTTTGCCATCAAATTAAATTTCATCATAGTCCTCTTCATATTTCTGAGAAAATCCTCTTGCAACAAGCCTTGACCTATAGCAGTCTGTATAATCATTAGCTTTCTCCTTCAATTTATAAACTTATTTGCATGTGACTAGCTTCACTTCACTAGGATTTGGCACAAAATCCCATGTTTCGTTTTTAAGAAGAGCTCTAATCTTCTCATTTATACCATCCTCACATTTTTTAACACCTTCAGGTTCATGATAAGTGGGCTGATTCTCATCCATAGGACCAAAATAGAAACAAGAATGCATGCTTCTCAAATTGCTATCCCTGTAAAGGGCCAACTCATTAATCTTCTTTAGACACCCTCAGAGGTGGTGCATTCTACACTACTTCGACTTGTTCTTCAATCTGATGCTCTCCATGATTGTGGGCATCTTTGGTGAGTAATTTGGTCAAAATCGAGCTGCCCACCCATCCTGCCCGAGCTCGGTGCATTTTGGACGGGCTTGGGCCTTGTTCTTCAGCCTAATGGATTAGATCAAGCCAGAAATTTGAGCCTATCCTTTAAATAGGCTAGGTTTGGATTTGCATCTACCCGACCCAAGCCTAACTTGAGCTTGGTTATTTTTGCCTCACCATGTCATCCACTCCCCCTCTCGCCACCGCTCCATTGTTTTCTCCTCCCCTCGCCATCGCTACATTCGTTCGCTCTCCCTCTCATCATCACTACATCGTTTGCTCCCCTCTCATCGCCGCCGTGTCACTTCCTCCTCTCATCATTACCGCATATTCCCTTCCCCTCTTGTTGTTGCCACATGGTTCCCTCCAATTTTTGCAGCTACTGTGTCATCCACTCCTCTCACTATCGTTGCGATTCGAAAAGCTTGAGGCCTGACCTATTGTCCGAGTCTATCAGGCTCGGGCCTAGAAAGTAAGTCTGAAGTTTGGGTCAGGCTGGCGAGGCCGGTCAATTTTGATTATGTATGGGGTTGAGAATCCATCCAAGCCTACCTGATAAGTAGATCTACTGGTCGTGATTGGAACTAGATAGATTTTAGATATATCTAAGCAATATGGCAAACACAAGACTGACATTACAACAATTTGAAATGCATGGTCCCCATATACAATATAGGAGATATTTTGTTTAGTGGGATTGCTTTTTAAGATCGGGAAAGGGTTCTATATAGAGATGGCAATTTATAATCCTATCCATCAATCCGACATGCGAATGATCCACTTCAAATAGGTTTGGATTTGATATAAATAGATTTGAGTCATAAATGGATCAACCCATCTTGACTTGTTTATTAAATTGATTAGATTCAGGTTAAGATCTTTGACCCGTTTAATCCATTTTTGACTCATTTTAATAATTAGATTAGGTCATAATCCAATTCATTTAACCTCTCTAAAATATGTTTAATTTGTTTAAAATCTGTTTAATCTATTTAATCCATTTAATCTAACTTAACTTGTTAAATAAATGTTGGAACTTTGGGTTGAGGAGTTACTTGAAATGCTAATTATGTGGTCGGATCCGATTAACTATTTAATAAATAGATTAGATTTAAATTAAATTTTGATCTATTAATAAATATATTAAATTTAATTAAAAAATTTTATTTTGATTCCTATCTCATTGGATCTGTATCTGATTCGATTACTAGCCCTAGCTCTATATCTGTCCCTCCACATGGGCCGAAGCACGTTCCGGCAACCGAACCTTGTCTGACTAATGTGTGGCGTGTTTGCACCGGGCTTGGGTCGTGCAAGAGAATAATTGATCTTCTTTTGCTATATCCGTTGGATCGCACACAGCACAGCTAGCAAAGCACTCCAACAATCAATCCTTCTTTCGCGCAAAGATGCGGGCCCTACCCGTCCGCGTCTCCCCAGTTTCTTGGAAGTTTCGCGGCTCTGAAGTCGTCGGTCTCAACCACCGCCCGCGGAAGAGAATACCTTGACTTGCAAGACTTGAAAGCCTGTGCTCCCTTCGTTTTTCATCTACATCTCATTCTAGTCCGTCTTTTGCTGGGTCTGGAGAACGGCTCTCTTCTTGGGCATACTCATGGCGGAGGTGACGGTGATTGGCTGGCTGGTGTCTCCAATTATCAAAATAGTAATCGAAAAGGCACAGTCCTACATGGCGAGCCAGTACAAAGGTGTGACAAGTGCCCGTGGCGAGCTTGCGAGGCTGGCGAGCACTTTGACACAGATCCAAACCGTGGTGGCTGCCGTTGAGAGACGGCCGGCGAAGGATCCGAACCAGACAGCGTGGTTGAGGCAGCTCAGAGATGCAGTCTATGAGGCAGAAGACGTGCTCGATGACTTCGACTACGAGCTCCTCGAAGCCAGAGTGGGGAGTGGAGGCAAGGTGAGTAGTTTAGCCTCTTCTTCTATTAAAATTGGCAAACGACTCATTGGAGCTGATGAGTGCGCGAACAAGCTGAGGGAGATACTGAAGAAATTAGATAACATCAATACCACCACGGAGACGTTGCTCCATGTGGTGAAGTTAAATGTTAGCACTGAGAACCTGCGACCCAAGATCGCTTGGGAGCGTGTCACTAGCTCACTCTTGACCGAGGTCAAGGTTTTTGGCCGAGACAAGGAGCGGGATGAGATCATTGGAGTGTTGCTCATGCCAGTGAAGGGGTCTGTGTGTGGTGATCGAAGCATTCCTGTTCTTCCCATTGTAGGTGTTGGTGGGTGGGGAAACAACTCTTGCACAGCTAGTCTATAATGACAGAAGAGTTGAAGAATATTTTGAGGTGAGGATGTGGATTTATGTCTCCGATAGGTTCGATGAGATTTCGATTACAAGAGAGATCTTGCAATCTGCAACTGATGAGAAACATGATGAAGTTGTGAATTTGATAAGCTTCAGAGGATCCTTAAAAGCATGCTGCTCTCCAAAAGGTTTCTTCTTGTGTTGGATGATGTGAGGAATGATGAGGAAAGAGGAAATGGGAGAACAAGGAAGATGGAGAAAGTTGCTTGCACCTCTACAATTTGGGAGAGTGGAAGCCGAATTCTGGTGACCA
>KE510207.1:21320-35471 GCA_000441515.1 Elaeis oleifera | reverse complement strand
ATGCTAGTGTACGATAAGAGAGGATTTATCGTATAGTTCTTAACAAGTTCAGACCAAATGATACGTCATTATGAGATGATGACATTTATCGAGTGAAGGTCGTTGTGTGCCATATGGGTTGGTTGTCCTCTTAACCAAGGAGTGTGGTGACACTGGTATGGCATATAGGTGAGATATAAGGGTACATCATCACTGAACAAGTGACTCACCTGCTGAGCATTCTGCTATCAAGAACTACTCACAAAACACATGGGTATAAATATCCTTCAGACTTGAGATCACCATAGTGACTTGCAAGCAACTCACTGTGCTTTAGTGCCGAACTACCTAAATTTTAATATAGTGACAGAAGGCTACTGGGTACAGTCAGGTACTTGCGAAGTCTGTGTGTGTGGATCAAGATAGGATTGACCCCTCTGGATTATTGGAGTTGATGTATTGCTGTATTTAATTAGTAAAGCCTTGGCTAGAGTAATCCATGAGATGGATTTGAAAGGTTGAAACAAAATATGGATGAAGCAATCTCAGTTGATAGTTAATCTGAGACCATCCTAGAGCATTCAATGTCAAAAGGATGAATTATGCGGTAACCATGAGTATGGATTCTAGAATATTCTTTTGCGATAATTCGACCTATCTGAACGTCGAAAATCATTGCTAGATGGTATCTCGATTAGTGCAGGAATTGGTTCCTATGCTACCGACTTAGTGTTTGAACCTATGGAGTCACGCACACAAGTCAGATAAAGTAGGAAGAAATTGACCTATGTTTATATGTCCAATCTGAAAGTACTTGATCTGATTGAACATATAAGCTAACTTGATTGAGAATTGTGTTATGGATCAAACGAGATTGAAGAGTTAACTATGTCTAGCTAGCACTACACATGAGGTTCAGGTTCAATTCCGGGGATGAACAATTTCTATCTATGATCCATAGAACATATGCAAGATTGGTTTTAAGTACTAATTAATTTTAGATTATATCTGAATTAATTAGATTTAATAAATCCAAAATCTAAGTTAAACTTGGTATAAAAGGTCTAAAAGTTTAGGATTGACAACCTTTCGAAATTGTTTCGAATCGGCTTCGAATCAGATTCGAATCGGATCTATTTTGGATGAGATATGAGTATTCCTACTTGCACTAAGAATACCCACTCATGAAGTATGACCAAAAATTAATTTGGTGCTTATTTGGGGCATCCCAAGTGGGTGTGGGAGTGGGTGCAAAGTGGATGTCATAAGTGATGGCAATTATATCTCATGTAGGAGTCCTTCTTTCATGAGTATTAGACCAATTCAAATTAGATTTGAATAAAGAGTCCTCCTCTCATTGGGTCATGAGAATCATCTATAAATAGAGAGGGTCTCTACTTATGGATGAGAGTAGAGAATAGAAGAGCAAACAAATCAAATTGAGAAAAGAGAGAAAGAGAGAGACAGGGGTGTGAAGAGAGAGGTCCTTCATCTTCTACATCTCTTCCTTTATTGCCGCCTCCTCTCCTTGGGTGTGTATCCTTCTTGGGCATCCTACCTACTGGTGTGAGGTGTCACATCATCATATCTCATCCCTCGATTGATTAAGTTGCGAAGTCAATTGGATTGGAATTCATCCTATTTTCTACGGCATCTGACGTGCATGTAAAGTAGAGGGTCTGCATATCCAGGCCTCTGCAAAGGTTTATATCAGATAATTTGAGATTTGATCCCTGGTTTTACTGTGATTCAGGTAAGGATTTGATCCTTAAACAAATAGAATATTAGAAAAAATTTTAGATGCAACCTGGGCATTCTGGAGGAAAATTGTTTCCTTCCCTTCTGTCCCATTCGATAAGGGTGGGCGGGGAAGAACAGAGAGGTGACGAGGGGTCCCATTCGACAAGGGGATGGGCGGGGGTCCGATCCGATAAGTGGAGGGATAGGGGAGGCAGCAGGGGGTCCGATCCGACAAGGGAGGGCAGTCTGGTGGGACACGAAGGTGGGAAGGAAGAAGGTTTGGGTGGTCCTGTGAGCCCGTCAAGGACCCGGGGTTTTTTAGGCATGTTATTAGTGATAACTAAATTTTGTCACTAAAGCCATGGCTAATAATAGTTTAAATTATTAGCGACGGTGTTCCATCGCTAGTAATAAAAGTCATCACTGATAACTTTGTACTTGTTATGATTGGTCTATTTTCGTTGTAACAAGTTGTCGGTAAAAGTGCCTATTAGCAACGGCTATTTGCCATCGCTAATAAACTTTTTCTTATAATAAAAGAACAACTAATATCTTTTCTTGGGATAAATACCAATGTCTTCACCTGGTCGGCTTCAGATATGCCTAAAATTTTGTTGATGTCATTATGTACAAATTGAATGTTGATTTGAAGCATGGACCAATTCAGCAACAAAAAAGAAGTTTCACTCCAGAAAGGCAAAAAGCTATAGATGAAGAGGTCAATAAGTTTCTAAAAGTAGGGTTTATTAGAGAAGCCCAATATCTGAAGTGAATTGCAAATGTTATCATCATCAAATAGAAAATGATAAATGGAGGATCTATATTGATTATACTGACCTCAACAAGGTCTGTCCAAAGGATAGTGTTCTTCCAGAAATTGATAACTTATGGACGCCGCTTCTGAACACAAATTACTGAGCTTCATGGATGCATTTTTTGGCTATAATTAGATCAAAATGACATCAAAAGATGAAGAAATATAGCCTTTATCACTGAAAGAGGTTTGTATTGTTATAAAATGATATCTTTTGATCTTAAAATTGTAGGTGTAATATTTTAGCATTCGATCAATAAAATTTTCAAGCAATAAATTAACTATAATATAGAGGTTTATGTCGATGATATGCTAGTAAAAAGCACTAAAGCAAATTGGCATATAGCTGATCTAGAAGAGGCATTTGGAGAACTTCAAAAATACCAAATAAAGCTCAACTCCAACAAATGCACCTTCGGAGTGATGTTGAGAAAATTTTTGAATTTCTTATAACCCAAAGAGAAATAGAAGCTAATCCTAAGAAAATCCTAGCATTACTTGAAACGAAGCATTCAAGTACAATAAAAGTAATACAATGACTTATTGGGCAAGTAGCATCACTTAGTCAGTTTGTTTCAAGATCGACTGAAAAATATCTCTCTTTCTTTAAAATATTAGGATAAATTAAAGACTTTAACTGGTTAGATGAGTGCCGAACTACTTTTGATGACTTCAAAAAGTACCTCGGCTCCCCTCTAATATTGTCAAAGCCCGTCAAAGGTGAGGAATTGCACATGTATTTATTGTTTCATCGAATGCTATTATTTCAGTTTTAGTTTAAGATGATGCAGGGATACAAAATCGATCTACTATACTAGCAAATTACTGTGAGATGCTAAGACCCGATATACCAAAGTAGAGAAAATGATCAATGCTCTTGTTACATCGGCTTGATGACTTCGGCCTCATTTTCAGACCCACTTATTATTGTCTTCACTGATCAACCTTTGAAGTCAGTTCTATAATGACTTGATACCTTGGGTCAGGTAGCTAAATGGGCTATTGGACTTAGTGAATTTGACATCCATTACCGATCTTAGCCTTTTCTAAAAGCTCAAGTATTAGCTGACTTCATTATGGAATTTACTATTCCTGATGAAGAACCGATCTCAAAAAATCTAAAGGAGGTCATTGAAGATTTTTATTGGATATTACATATTGATGGAGCCTCCAATTCTAAAGGAAGTAGAGCTACTTTAATTTTAGCCAGTCCTGAAGGTGTTGTCACTGAATATGCCATAAGATTCAATTTCAACATCTCAAATAATGGTACAAAATATGAAGCACTCACTACTGGATTAAAAATGGCTAATGAACTTGGAATAAAAAAACTCAAAGTCTTCACTAACTCACAACTCGTCGTCAGACAGTATGAGGTCAATTTGAAGCTAATGATCTATAATGTCTCAATATTTGTAGAATGTAAAGAATTATCAAAAGACTTCAAAGATCTAGAGGTCATACAAATCCTCATATTAGAGAATATCTGAACTGATGCATTATCTCATCTCGCCACATTGGGTTTCCCAAACTCAGTCAAAAAGTGCCTATCGACTACCTCAAAAAACCATATATTGAAGTTCTTCTAGTCATACAGATCAACCATGAGCTGAGTTGGATCGATCCACTAGTTGATTACATTACTAAAGGGATCTTGCCAACTAATCCTATTGAAGCAAAGAAGATTAAAAGACAAGCTCCATGGTATATACTTTAGGAAGATTAATTATATAAGAAATCATATCACTTCCTTTACTTTGGTATTTATGGCCATCAAAAGCTGACTCACCCTTCGAGAAGTCCATGATGGAATCTGTGGTAATCACTTGGGGGGTAGATCTCTAGCAAATAAGGTTATCCAACAAGGATTTTATTCATCAACCATTTAAAAGGATGCAATCAATCTTCTCAGTAAATGTGATCAATATCGGAGGTATGCCAATATTCAACATCAACCTACTACTGGACTCATTCAAATTACAGCACCTTGGCCTTTGCCATGTGGGGAATAGATATTCTTGGATCTTTTTTTATGGCAACGGAACAAAGAAAATTTTTAGTAGGAGCTATTGATTACTTCACCAAATGGATAGAGATGGAACTTTTGGCACTGATCACTAAAAGAAGATATAAGATTTCATTTGAAAGTCAGTCATTTGTCATTTTGGCTTATCTCAGATCACTATTATTGATAATGGATGATAATTTGACAATTCAAAGTTCAAAAAATTCTGTTCTAAACTCCATATAGACCATAGACTTACTTTGGTAGGACATCTACTGTCAAATGGAGAAATCGAAGTAACTAATCGAACTATTCTTCAAGATCTAAAGATAAGACTCACTGAAGCAAAAGGTCTCTAGGTGGATGAGCTTTACAGTGTTCTCTAGATTTACAGGACTATACCTCAGAGGTCAATCAGGAAAACACCTTTCAAACTCACTTTTGGAGTAGAAGTAGTCATCCTAGTGGAGATTGGTTTATCATCCACTAGAGTAAAAAATTTCATGAAGAAAGCAATTTAGTTCGGCTGCAAGCCGACCTAGATCTACTTGACGAGACCATAGAAAGAGCTCAGATCCACATGGCAATCTATAAGCAAAAGGTTACCAAATATTACAACTCTCGGGTGAAACCAAATCTTTTTCACAAAGCAGACTTTGTTCTCCACCAAGCTAAGGTCTCAAATCCTTTCGAATAAGAAAAACTTGCTCCAAATTGGGAAGGACCTTACTGAATTGCCGAAGTAATTCATCTTCGAGCATATAAAATCGAACATTTGGATGGTTTAACTATTACATACATTTGGAATACTGAAAATCTCAAAATACTATCAATGAGTCTTCAATAAAAAGTTTTCTTCAATGTCTCAATTCTTATCCAAGTGAGATCAGATCTCTACAATCAAGTTGGGGCATCATCTTTGTCCAAATGAGATCAATAAAAAATCGATCAAATGAGGATGATATGAAGAACTTTGCCCAAATGAGATCGATAAAAACTGATCAAATGAGGACAATACAATACATGTCCATCCAGACAAGGTCATGCTACTCGACCAAATGAGGATGGTACCAAAGAAATCTATCCAAATAAGGTCATGCTGTCCGACCAAACAAAGATAGTACAGAATTTTATCCAAACAAAGTCATGAAATTCGACCAAATGAGGATAAGAAAAAATTTGTCCAAACAAGATCATGAAATTCAACCAAACGAAGATAAGAAAAGGTTTTGTCCAAATGAGGTCAAAAAAAGCCAAACACCGGCTATAAAAATTCCAATCAAATTCGGACAACTTAACATGAGACATCCGATCTCTAGATTGGGCCTCACAAATGATTAACATGAGATATCTAATCTTCGGATTGGACCTCACGATATAGGATATTTGATCTCTAGATTGGACCTCACGTAATATGAGACATCCAATCTTCGAATTGGACCTCTCGATGTGGGACATCTAATCTGTAGATAGAACCTCATGACATAGGACATCTGATCTCTAGATTGAACCTCATGGATATTTACTGTTAAACACTTATTTTTCAAGTTCAACTTCATGAATATCTGATGTGAAGCACTTAAATCTATGGATTGAACTTGGCAACATCGACTCAAGGAGATTTATGTTCTAAGTCATATTCATGGGCAACATACCCTTAAAAGAACAGTAAATGAAGCATCACAAGTTGAAATCCTATTAGATATGTAGGAGACCCGATCTGCCCATTCTGAACTCAAGTGAAGGTACTTCTTAAATCTCTACTATGAATCTTTGAATTATTAAGATTGGTTTATCTTTGAACAACCAATCTAATTATTAAGATCAGGTCATTTCAATGACTTAATATTTACTTACTATATTGAGCCACATCGGCTTTATGATTGACCCAATTGAGGTCAGATAATGTTATGATTGTCAATTATGAATATGAAAAATTTCAATTCTAAGATATTAAAACCCAGATCGGGTTGATTGAGGTCAGAAAGACCTGATGTTAAAAAAAAAGGAAAGAGAAAGGAGGAGATCACACACTTGAGAAAAAGCTTTTTTTCATTAATGAAAAGTATATTTACAAAGCCCACATCAGGTTGATACCAAAAACAAATAAAATATAGATACAAAACTCAGGTGTGAACTCGAAGACCATTGAAAGGAAGGGCAAAATACTTGGGAGCTTCGACTGAAGGAGTCTTGACCAAAATAATCTCAACCATAAGGACCTCAGTGGCTATCAGAGGAGCCACTTCAGTCAGTGGTTGAGGGGCCACCTCAGCAACAAGTTGAGGTGCTGTCTCAGCAACAGTGACTTCATCTACAGCTGATGGAGCTACCTCAATGATAGGTTAAGATCTGCCTCGGTTGATGTGCTTATAGTTGCTTCAGAGGTTAGCCTGCTGATGTGAAGGTCAAGAAAAGTTCTTGATCAAGTACTTGTAGATCTTGAAGCCATAATCGAAGGCATCTTCAGAAGCTTTAGTGACTTCATCTTGAAATGCCTTCGATGCAATAAAGTCTTTGATCATCTTTGTAGCTTTTCTTTTCTCTCTCAACCTACCTTTGAAGCACAACGAGACTCTTTTCATGTTTTTTTCGAGTCCGTTTAGCCTCCGTCAGCTTAGACTCCAATTTGAGTATCTTCCCTACTTTAGTGCACAGATCATCGAGTTTCTCCTCGTAGTCATTAATCTGGCACTGTCGGTCCAATAAGGTTTGGTTCTTTCCTTTATTGAGGCCATCTTATCTTGGAGTTGCTTCTTCAACCCCTCAATAGTTTTGTCCTCCTTAATTGCTTTTTCTTCAAGATTTTTCTTACAATCTTGCTCGACTTTAAATCCTTCTTCCAAGGATTTTTTATTCTCATGAAACCAAACTAAATGCTCGTGGAGCAATTTGAGGTACATTGCCTATTGGGAGGATCCCTCACGAGTGTGGAATACAGATCTCCTACCCAAAATTGCAATCATTGGTGATGATGTCGATACCGCAATAGAAAAAAGAAGAGAGATGTATAAAGACAAAATCAAATATGTGAATTAGTCTAAAATTTACCTCCGTGGGGCATGCAAGCTTCACTATGAAAAAAGAATAAATATAAGAGGAGATCACACTCTCTCAACTCTCATACATTAATCTCTCTCTCTCAACAAGAAGCACAAAAGAACCCTTACAATACTCTCAAAACCCTCCAACGAGAACCACTGAGGTGGCATCCCAGCAGAACTGGCCTTTATTCCAATGAAGTGATCTAGATTCGAGTCTCAATGGATATCGGGCTGCAATTAAATGCCAGGGCGAGAATGACTACAAAAGAAGCGTATCCTGGTAGCTTGGACATGGCATACAGAAATGGCATCTGGTCCATTGACCCTTGATAGTACTGGGATGACATACTCATCCATTGGGTTCGTCCATATGGTGGGGAGGAGGCCACCTATTCACCCAAACTCAGTCCCAAATCGAGTATTCTCCAGTGGTGGTTGGGGCCCCATGATCACAGCCAGGAGAGATAGATGTGTCGGGTCGTCCCCCTCTAACTTTCATTTTTCTTGTCAAAAAAAAAAAAAAAAAACCCAAGGAGACTCTCTGACCGCTGCTATCCCCTCTACTCACGATCTAAGTCACTACCAGATCCTCAGCCATGCTCACCAATTCTCAAGCCATCTGTCCTCTTTTAAGGGGCCCAAAATGAGTCTGGATTTGATCCAAACTCCTGTTAGATCTCAAAATCCTGTCTCTACCATCATATCACACCTAGATGCATTCGGAGCCATCTGATTGTGCAAAACAGCTCATGATCACATGCTCGCTCAATGGACCATGACAAACACCATGGGTGACTGCGTGAAGCAGTCTCCTGGATCGCACGGTGGACCATAACTCCACCCTGGGCCACACGCTGGGGCCACACTCTAGGCCGCACTCTCGCGTTCTTGGACTACATGCCTGTGGGTCGTGGGTGCCTACAGGCCAAGCCTACAAGCCTGTGCATGGCTGTGTGCCGCGCCTGTTGTTCTCCTCCATCTTGGGCTTCACTGCTGTGGGTTTTTCTACTATGGATCAAATTTGAGGCATCAAAACCCAACATCTTCAATTTGACTCGACATTTGACAATACTCTCAAAACCCTCCAAGGAGAACCACTGAGGTGGCATCCCAGCAGAACAGGCCTTATTCCAATGAAGTGATCCAGATTTGAGTCTCAATGGATACCAGGCTGCAATTAAATGCCAGGGCGTGAATGACTACAAAAGAAGTGTATCTTGGCAGCCTGGACATGGCATACAGAAATGGCATCTGGTCCATTGACCCCTGATAGTACTGGGATGACGTACTCATCCATTGGGTTCGTCCATATGGTGGGGAGGAGGCCGCCTATTCACCCAAACTCAATCCCAAATCGAGCATTCTCCAGTGCGGGTTGGGGCCCCATGATCACGGCCAGGGGAGATAGATGTGCCAGGTCGCCCCCCTCTAACTTTCATTTTCTTATCAAAAAAAAAAAACCCATGGAGACTCTCTGACCGCTGCTAGCCCTCTACTCACGATCTAAGTCACTACCAGATCCTCAGCCATGCTCACCAATTCTCAAACCATCTGTCCTCATTTAAGGGGCCCAAAATGAGTCTGGATTTGATCCAAACTCCTGTTAGATCTCAAAATCCCATCTCTACCATCATATCACACCTAGATGCATTCGGAGCCGTCTGATTATGCAAAATAGCTCATGATCACATGCTCGCTCAATGGACCATGACAAACACCATGGTGGACTGCGTGAAGCAGTCTCCTGGATCGCACGGTGGACCACAACTGCACCCTGGGCCGCATGCTGGGGCCACGCTCTAGGCCGCACTCTTGCGTGCTTGGCCTACATGCCTGTAGGTCGTGGGTGCCTATAGGCCAAGCCTACAAGCCTATGCACGGTTGTGTGCCACGCCTGTGGTCTCCTCCATCTTGGGCTTCACTGCTGTGGATTTTTCTATTGTGGATCTAATTTTGAGGCATCAAAACCCAACAATCTTCAATTCGACTCGATATTTGATCTCTATATAATTTTGAGAGCTTTTGGATGATCTTGCCCCTATGCCCTAGGGCATATGCTTGGCTGCTTATGGATGGATAATATGAAAGTCGAGCCAAGCTGTTCGATCCCATCTCCATCATGTATTGTGATCTGCTAGATCTGAGACCTGCTCGGGATAGCCTCTTATGGTAATAGAAACGTCATCCTATGATGTTGTCTATCATCCTTCCGAATCTTCCACTCGTATCCAATCCATCTGTACTTAGAACTCCACCTCGCTCTAAGGTTTCATTGGCTCCTGAAGCTCCACCTCACACTGAACTTCCATCAAGAGATAATATTCTCCATACCTCTTCTCCTTCGACACAACTCTACTGCCACACAAAACTTTCAAGATTCCATCATCAGCACTTCACCTATAGCTATTTGAATCCAGTCTGCTCAGTGAAATTAGATTACTTTTGAAATTGGGTATGTATTGGACCTCATCCAATTTCTTCACTATTCCATCATGAGTCTGTAAGCTGATAGTCTTAATATCTTTGATCGCACAGCTCAATCCATCGGACAGAGAAACGATGCTCTCACTGCTCTTTAAGAAGTCAAACAGCTCCTCTCTGCAACAAACATGATTTCGAACATATAGAATCTAAAATCCACTATAGGAAAGAAGGAGAACCTCATTAGACACCAAAAGAACATCATCATTTCTTTATATCGCTACCTTAGACCATCACTACAGTAGCCTTCATCCAATCTCAGATCTATGGGCATCTCTGACTTGATGCCCCAACTCATCACATCGGTAGCATCTGATCTTGCTGAAGTCTCTCAACTTGAATTTGGGCCACCCACCTTGTGATCCTCTGCCCTTTTATCCTCTACCACCATCATCTCTAGTCACCACCAAAGCCGAGTCACCATCTGAACTTGAAACTTGATTTTCTACCTAATATCTCATTCTGAAGAAGTGCAGAGGTGACCTCATCCATCTTGATAGTGCTTTTCTCCACAACAAGAGCAGTCACTAAAGACTCAAAAGAAGAGAGAAGCGATGAGAGCAAGACCAATGCCCTAGTCTTCTCCTCAACCTTCTCACCAATATTGAGAAGATCAATGAGGATCTTTAAAAATTACTGAGATACTCCTGCATGCTCTGTCCCTCACTCATCCATAGTTAGTAGAACTGCTTTCAGAGGAAGAGAACATTGGTGAGTGACTTCGCCATGTACATCTCCTTAAGCTTCATCCACATCGCCGTTGGAGAAGTCTTACTAAGTACATGATGTTGGAGCAACTTTTTTAGGTTGTGAATGTCAAAAAATAGCAAAGATCTGATCACGGAGGTCCTTGAAGGCTAGTAACCAAGCAAAATAAAACAGCCTTCAGGATTTCAGCAACCTTGTAAATCCTATCGACAGAATTTCTCTCTGTGATTTGAACCCCTTCTCTATCAGATCTGAAATTCATCTTTTGGGATCTGGAAGTACTCATGATGAAGCCTCCAAAAAGTAAAGATGGAGTGTGGAACTCCTCTTGAGCATCCAAGAGGGGAGCACAAAGCGGGTGTGCACAAGAGGGGTGCTGGTTCTAGCGCCTCCTTTCTTCCTTTTGGGTTGGTGGCCAAAAACCCTAGGGTTTCTTGCTGATAGGATGTGGAGAAGATCAGAGAGAGTGAGGAAAGAAGAGAGAGAAAAGTTAGAGAGAAATAATTTTGTATTCCTTCAATTTCTTGTATACAGGGTCAATGTGACCCAACCCAAAATCTTCCCTAGCTAACTCAATACAAGATTGCACTCATCCAAACCCATGTACACCCATGACTTGATCCAATATTTTATAATCTTGGAGTCAATCTTAGCTCAAATATGAGTTAGCCCCTCAAGGCCTAAAATCTCTGGACCTCAAGACACGAAAGGCTGACAGCCTTTCGTCTTAGGGCCCAGACTAGCGCTAGAAACTCCATGACCACCTCATGGACTTTGAACTTTGACCTTAGCTTTGGTCCTCTGAGCTTTGAAAGCACCATATGAGGCCCAACAATCTTCACCTTGGTGCTCCAAGGCCTCAACCAACTCCATCCTATCCATCAAGGACATCAGTATCACACATTTTCGAAAGCTATCCCGTGGAAGTACCTTCGTCAGTGCATCCACTGGATTCTCCTTGGTGTAGACCTTCACAAGCTCCACCTCACCTTCTTCCACAAGCTCTCTGATACAATGATATCTGATATCAATGTGCTTCATTTTCGCATGGTAGACAGAGTTTTGTATAAGTAATAGTACACTCTGACTGTCACAGTACACCCTGACGTCCTCCTGTGCAAGGCCCATCTCCAATGCCAAGCTCTTCGCCATAGAACCTCCTTCATTACCTCCGTAACACCAATGTACTCTACCTCAGTCATGGATAAGGTCGTGATGGGCTGCAAGCACGATCTCCATGAAATGAGACCTCCAAACAAGCTAAATATAAAACCTATCGTCGACCGTTGGGTGTCCACGTCTCCATCGAAGTTTGCATCCACGAACCCTCTTATCAGCCCTCAAACCTCCTTGGATGTGTTGGAGAGTCTCTCAGCACCTTCTCGCTATCCGTAGCAGATGCCAACTCCAACAGTACCTACCAAGTACCTAAAGATCTCCTTCAATGCTCGCCAGTGCTCCCTATCAGGCTACGCCATGAACCAGCTGACCTGGCACACTACATGGGCGATATCCGGCCTACAACACACCATGGCATGCATAAGACTTCCCACACTAGAGGCATATGGTACTCTCTTCATCTCCTGAGCCTCCTCTTCACTCTGTGGCGATGTCATCTTTGAGAGTTTAATGTGCCTGGAGAGTGGCAGCTCCGTCGGTTTCACTTCTTTCATTCTGAACCTCTCCAATACTTCTTGATGTAACCTCCTTGAGATAAATGCATCACCCTTTTGGCTTGATCTCTGAAGATTTCTATGCCTAAGATCTTCCTTGTAGGTCCCAAATCCTTCATCTCAAACTCCTGAGACAAGGATGTCTTCAGTTCCTGCACAACTTTTCTACTCTTGCATGCTATAAGCATGTCATCCACATACAAAAGTAGAAACACCCTAGACCTATCCTCCAAAGATTTAACATAAATACAAGAGTCATACTCGCACCTGAAAAGCCCGATGCTCCTCACATAAGAATCAAACCACTTGTACCGTTTTCTCGACGACTGCTTCACCCCATATAATAATTTCTATAATAACAGACTTTCCTTCTGCTCCTGGCTCTCAGGACCCTGGTGGTTGCACCATGTAGATGCTCTCCTCTAGATGCCCATGGAGGAATGCCGTCTTGACATCCATCTGCTCCAGCTCCAAGTCCTGAGCTGCTACGATGCTTAGCAACATTCTGATGGAAGTATGCCTGATGATAGGAGAGAAAACCTTACTGAAGTCGATGTCTTCCTTCGGAGAGTATCCTTTAGCCACTAGCCTCACCTTGTACCTGATATGTCTCTTCTTTGAAGGCCCCTCCTTGCATTAGTAAACCCACTTGCAACCAATGGGTTTCTTCCCTTGTGGCAACTGCATCAATCGCCATATCTCATTCTTATGGAGAGACTGCATCTCCTCAGACATTGGTTGGACCCACCTCTCTCTATCCTAGCTCTCCATGGCCTCCTCATAGGTGTAGGAGTCCCTATTTGCTGTCACTAGGGCATATGACATCATCTCTTCGAAGCCATATCGTTTCGATTGCCTGATGTTCTTTTTGGGCTTATGCAGTGCAACCCCGATATCTGCCCTAGGTCTAGTTTGCTCCTACTAGACCTCCTAGCCTCTTTCATCCATTCGAGATCTCTCCACTTATGGAGACACCTTTGGAGAGTGCTCCACCTGAATACCAAGTCCTCCTAATGCACTTGCAAGTGGAAAATAGAATAGAATGTTAGTTGTCCAGCACTGCCCTGCTGGATCTCCTGCTGCTCCTGCTATTTCTCCATGCCATCTAGCCTTTGGAGAACTAAATTTCATCAAAGGTGATATCTCTACTAATGACAACCTTCTTCTCCAAGGGATCCCACAACCGGTATCCCTTAACTCCTCACCGATATCCCAAGAATACCATCTTCCGTGACTTGACGTCTAATTTGCTCCGCTCACCAGCACCGATGTGCACAAATGCCGTACACCAAACACCCTTAGATGGCTTAGTCTAATCTTCTTTCAGATCATTTTTCTCTAGAATACTACTATCTAACTTGATATGAGGTGACCGATTCACCAAATAACAAACTGCATCCACTGTATCAACCCAGAACACCTTAGAAAGCCCTGCCTGCAGCCTCATGCACCGTGCATTTTCCATAGGGGTTCTATTCATTCTCTTGGCCACCCCATTTTGCTGAGGAGTCTCTCTCACTGAGAAGTACCTTTTGATGCCACACTCCTCACATAAAATCTGAAGCTCCTTGCTGGTGTACTCCCCGTCATTGTCGGATCGTAGACACTTCAAGCTCCGACCTGTCTCCTTCTCCACCTCAACTTTTCACACCTTGAATTTGATGAAGACTTCTGATTTCTCCTTCACAAAGTAGACCATACTTTTCT
>KE510205.1:15921-26082 GCA_000441515.1 Elaeis oleifera | reverse complement strand
TCATAAGACTACTCCCTTCTGCTAGGGTCGATAGATCCCTTCTTGATGTGCACCCTACTCCTACAGCGGACCAACTGTCGCCAACATCCACTATAAGGGCTCATTGAGATTTATGTTGGTGTGTTAGTCAAACTTCAGCAGCTTCACTATGAGTAGTAGTGCTATCTCAGGTCAAAGGATCAGTCATATAACTGCAGCATCAAAAAAATCACTAACGAGTGAGCAGACATCCATGTGACTTCTCGTGTTGGTCACACTCAATGCTAGTTATTCTCTAACAACCACCTACACTCTCGCTCCAGTGTCACTACATCGCAAACTCGAGACCCATTTACTCGAAAGAAGTGATCCGTACACTAGTCTATCCAGATCAATCACCATCTCTATGATGATCCTATGATCTGGAGCAATTTAGGAATCAACCATCAATGACACATGTCTCAAATTCTTAATTTTTAAGAATATATCATCATCTTATTAATCCCTTGGATGATTCATAGACACATAAAGCATGAATGGTAATATAAATATCCAATAAGTACAAAATCATATCCTAGAATATATAATATATGTCAGCCAAGATTGGCTTCTAGGACATACATCCAACATTAGTAAGTTATAGGAGGACTAATTTATAAATATTACTAATTATTTGATTTTATCAAATATGGGTTGAATTAAATTATATTGGATCTGATTAGATTTGATTTAATTGGAATTTTCTAGTCCAAATAGAATTTAGACTTAATTTCTAATTGAGTTTGATCCAATTTAGATTCGAATCGGATTCGAATTGGATTGAAATTAAGATAAAAAATCAGAGTCCCATTAGATTGAGACTCTCTCCCCTTATCCACACCCAAAGAGGAACCCCCAATCTATTTTTATTATGGAGAACAGAGGTACTAAAAAGGTTAGCACACAAAACTAAGGAGGTGGCAATTAGAGGAGTCCTTCTCTAGATAGGACTCCTAACTAACCCTAACTAATCCCTAATTGTTAGGGAAAAAAGGGGGTGCCTCTCATGAAGTTCCACATGGTGATTTTGGAGAGTAAGTTGGCATGAAGAAAGAAAAAAAAAATAGAAAAGTGGAGGCGCACAAGGGTGGGAGTGGGGTTTTGGTCTCCTCCTCTTCCTTTCTTTCTTACAACCAAAGGTTGGTTGTTAAGGTCTCTTCCTCTCTCTCTCTCTATCCAAGTCCTGAACATGATATTCTCTCTTTCTTCTCCTCCATAGATGTCCAAGAGTTGGATATGATTTCTCCTTTATGATCAGTCCAAGAGTAGGATAAAAGGAAAGAAAGAAAAGAGATGGTTCTCTTATTCTTTTTTCTTTAGATCTTTTCTTTCTCTTTAGAAGAGAAAGAAAAAGAAATCAGATTAGATCTGATTTTTTGATCCTCCTATAGATCTCTTTAATTTTTTAAGAAGAGAATCAAAAGAGATCAAAAATTTGATAATCCAAAGAGTGATCTCTGTAAAGGAGCTAGCACTCTGGTGAGATCCAGATCTTTGGATCAGATCAGCCTCATGTGGATACTGTAGAGATCGAACACTTGTATAGCTTTAAAAGGACCTTGAAGATATCCACAGATTATCAGATCACGGATTCAATGGATCATGAAGATATCTATGGATCATCAGATCGTGGTGAAGATCTACCCGCGTAAAGGTAAAAATCATATTTTATTTTACTTGAATTTTAATCTTGTACATATGATGATGCCTGGCTTATGTTGAGATATGATCTCTATATGCATGCTTGATTCGATTAGATCTAATTAGAGATTTATTTTAATATCATTCAGAAATAAAGTTATCCTGGCATAAGGAGGTTGTTATGTTGTGTGGTTATCCTAGAATAATGTTGAAAAGTTTTAAAATTTCCTTCTACGTGTTTAAAATTTTGAAATCTCTATATGTATACCGGATCACTATGTGATGATATTTTCTAACATGCTCTTCTGATAGAGAAAAGCACTATCAAGATGGATGAGATCACTTCTACACTTCTGTAGAATGTGATCCTCAAGTGGGAGAAGCGAGCTTCGAGTTCAGGTGGCAACTTGACTATGGCAGTGACTGGAGGAGGTGGTGGCAGAGGACAAAGGGCACAAAATTACAAGGTGGGTGATCCAGATCCAAGTTAAGGGACTACAGCAAGATCAGGTATTACAAGTATGATGAGTTGGGGTATCAAGTCAAAGATTACCTACAGCTCAGAGATCGAATGAAGGCTACTGCGACGGTGGTCCAAGGTAGCAATATAGAAGAAAGTGATGATGTTCTTCTAGTGACTGATGATGTATTTACCTTTTCTCATAGTGGATTTTAGATTCTATATATTTACATCATGTTTATTGCAGAGAGGAGCTATTTCACTCCCTAGAGAGTAATGAGGGCATTGTTCATCTGTCAGATTGATCGAACTATGCGATCAAGGACATTGAGACAGTCAGCTTACACACTCATGATGGAGCAATAAAGAATTGGATGAGGTCCAATACATACTCAATTTTAGGAATAATCTAATTTCACTGAGTAGATTGGATTCAAGCAGCTATAGGTGGAGAGCTGATGATGAATCTTAAAGGTTTGCATGATAGTACAGTTGTGATGAAGGAAAGAGGTATGGAAGATATTACCTCTTGGGAGGAAGCTCCATATGAGATGGAGCTTCAGGAACCAGTAGGAAGTGAGGGAGAGCTCTAGATATAGGTAGATTGGGTACGAGACAGAAGACTCGGGAGGATGACAGACCACGTTGTAAGGTGAAGTTTCTATTGCCATTGGAGGCTATTCCGAGTAGGTCTTAGGTCAGACAAATCATAGCATGTGATGGAGATGGGATCGAGCAGCTTGACAGAATTTCCATAATTGTCCATCCTGAGCAGTCAAGCATATGTCCTAGGGCATGGGGGTGAGTTTACAGAAACTCTCAAAATTATGTGGAGGCCAAAATTAAGTCGAGGTAGAGATTATTAGATTTTGGCATCTCGAATTCAATCATAGCTGAGAAGCCCATAGTAGCGAGGCCCAAGACAGAAGCCCATGGCATGCAGGCTTGAAATATGGCCTAGATGTATAGCCTGCAGGCTCGACCTGTGGGCGCCCAGGCCCATTGTCTCCCATGGCCTGCAGGTGCGTGGGTCGTGTAGCGTGCGTGGCCCCAGTGTGCATAGTCCAGCATAGTCCACCGCACGATCCACTACATGGGAGTCGCAATCCACATGCGATGCATGGACTGTCGTGGTCCAGGAGGGATTTCATGCGGTCCATGTGCGCATTTTGATGATCAAGGGGCACGATCAGAGGCTATTTGCATAATTGAACAGCCAAAATTTGATGCGAGCTTGATCAGATGGCCAAAAAGGTTTTGACTCCGAGCAAGAGTCATATTTTGATTAGGACTCAGTTTTGTACCTTTAAAAGAGGCCTGATGGCTTGAGAAAATAGTGGTAGCAGCTGAGAGCAATAGGCAATAGTAGGTGGCGGCCAGCGAGTCCTTTCAGGGGTTTTTTGAGAGCTTTGTAAAGGAGGGTCGAGTGCTTCTTATTGAGAGAGAGAGATTGATGTATGAGAGTTGAGAGGGTATGATCTTCTATTGTATTTTTTTTTTTATAGTGAAGCTTGCATGCCTTGTAGAGGTAAGGCTTATGCTGATCCACATATTTGATTGTATTTTTTTTATTTCTTTTCTTCCTTCTTATTATGGTATCAACATCATCACCTAGGTTAGTGATCTTGAATCGGGGATCCATCTTCCGCATTTGTGAGGGAGCCTTCTCAATAGGCTAACCCAAGAGGACCTTCGAAAGGCTAACCTATAAGGACCCTCAGAGCCCAGTAACTCCAATCGCCCAAGATAAAATCTTAGCCAAGCTATAGGAGTTCTTCGAAAGTGCTTTATCTCCGGATGAATATAGCCACGAGAAAGGCACTTCATCTTCGGATGAATATAGCCAAGAGTTTCTGAAAAGTGCTTCATCTTCAGATGAATATAGCTATGAGAAGGATGCTTTATCTTCAAATGAATATAGCCAAGTGTTCCTTGAAGGTGCTTCATCTCTGAATGAATATAGCTACGAGAAGGGTGCTTCATCTCCTGACGAATATAGCCAGGAGTTCCTCGAAGGTATTTCATCTCCAGACAAACATAGCCATGAAAAAAATGCTTCGTTACCTGAATGAATGTAACAATGAGGGACCCCTAATACTCACCAATCCAACTTGCATGGGCTGGAGACCTTGGCGGCTAAAAAGCAAGGGATGACCCGTGAGGACCCTCGAAAGCCCCTTACTCTTTAGCGAGTGGAGCAACAGGAGACCTTAGTCCTGCAGGGAGTGAAGGCTGATCTAAAGAAGACCTTTAGAGGGCCAACCCACAAAGATCCCTAAAATTTGCCAGGTGGCAAACTAGAAACTTTGAGTGACCTAAAAGTAGAAGCTAATCCATTAGGACCTCCCTTCGATGCTTACTGATCTCAGTGATACAGACTAAAGACCTTAGCCATATGAGGAGGAGCTAACCTATAAGGACCCTCGAGTCCAAAGCTAAAGCTAACCCATAAAAGTCTTTGTGGATTCCTTAGTGCAAAGCCTAAACATGCCCAGGTTCAGATCACATGGATATAAGAAATCGAAGCAATAAACACAGGTGAACCAAAAACTTTGATTCGAAAGTATTTCATTAATAAGCTTATCTGAATATAGAGATCAAGTCATAGAAACAAGTAACTACAAACAAAAAAGAAAGTACATTATTATTCGCTTCCAGTCAATGGAGTCTCGATGCATTGCGAACTCAGAGCATCCTTGATAGCCTAGAATTCTGAACCGATGTCACCAACATCAGGCATCTTGAGGAGGCCAGTGTCCACTTTGGGAAGAGTTAGGTGACTAAAGTTTTGCATTTGCCAAAATCAACTTCAAAGGCTACAACAGATGCCTTTCTAGTGTGGAATGTTGTCTCACATTGGGCAGCAGCAAGCAGGGACTCCAGGCACTTGACTTTGCCTTCGGTGAATTTGTCTGCTACTACACTCTCTGTCAACCCAATCCGAAGCTCCATCATCTTTGATCTCTCTTTATTCATGATTTGGAGGAGGCTATCGATAGCTCCCCAAGCCAAAGTAAGTTTGCTCTGAAGCTCGGTGACTGTTGACCACTCTTCTTAATCGATCAGTCAAGATCGTCCATTGTCCCTTGAGCCCAACGAAGCTCATCTTGAAGTCGATTAATCTTGGCAGCTGAACCCCATTGGGCTTCACTTGCCTCTCGAATGAGCTTATCATGCTCTTTGGTCAACCCACACCTCTTCGTGAGATGCTCCCTGCGAGTCTGCTTGGAGCACGTCCTCAAACGATCTATTTCTACCGAAGTCTCGTCATATTTCTTCTTCATCTTCAAGAACTTCTGCCTGACTTTGGTTGCCTCTTTTTTGGCCTTCCTAATGCCTCTTTCAAGGGCCTTGACTCAAGGCCAAATTGGTAGGACTGTCATTACAGGTGATATTGCATGATGTTGTCGTAAGACACCGTGATTATCAGTTCAAAATCTGACTTCTAAAAAATTCAAAAATACATAGAAAATAATGAGTCAGGTTGATTCCACAGAGAAGGCAGTGCTTTTGAAGATTTGAAAACTTTGATTTTACAAAAGAAAAGAAAGATTCAAGAAAATAATTGAAGTAGGTAAATAGAAATTAAAAGTGCTACAAAAAGAACTTGGTACTAAGATCTACTATTTAGATCTTAGCTTCTACTTACAATAAAAGTAAGAACAAAAATTTAAAGAGCATGAAAATAACTCTTGCATTAATTAAAACTAGAATTCAATTACAAAGAATTTAAAAGAATAAGTAAATAAAGTAGAAAAGAATTATAACAAAATTTGAAGTTGATTGGCGTAGCCTCATCGGGAAGATAGTTGATGACTCTCCTTCTTCCTTCAAACTCTTCTGCTGGGCATCCTCTTCTTCTTCCTTTTTGAATTTTCTACAAAAGTTCTCTCAATTTTCTCTCTCCTTTTCTCTTTTTTCTGCATCCCTTTTTATAGCTTCTCTAACCCGCCAAGTCCAAGATGTATCAAATCTCCTAGCTTCTCATGGAATACCACGCCTTACAGGGCTCCTTATCACATTAAAACTCTCAAAATTGCATCCCAAGTGTGTCTAGATGAGAACCAAGTCTTTTGGCCATTGGATCTTGATCAAACACCCCAGATCATGCCTCATCAGTGCCTTATCAAGTCAGGAATCAATATTGGCTGTTGGATCATGCGTGATCTTCATTTTGGGCTGTTGAATGGTGCAAAAAAATCACTTCTAATTTAGTTCTCCAGGCCGACAACAGTTGCTGACCATCGGATCACACAAGGAATGCTTCTAGACCATTGGATCGCACCAAATTAGTACCACCATTGGATGTGGGAAATAGCTCTGCTAGCCATCCATCAAGTTTTTCAGATCCTCCTCAGCCATTCGATGTCTGCACCACATGTGAACCAGTTACACTGTTCTGTGAACTGTGCATGGACTGATCAGCTGGTCCATGGTGAATCGGGCGCCATTTGGGCTTGGTTTGTGGGCCGGTTTGGATTGATTTTGGGCCTAATTTGAATAAAAATTTGGCTTGGATTTGGACCACTTTTGGGTCTCCATTTGGGATCCATTTTGAGTCCAATTTGCTCCCAATTTGGATCATTTTGACCTGCGAATCATGCTCGTTGTATTGATGATCATCTTTCCTACAAAAGATAAATAGAAGCATCAATTTCTAAAGAATAAAATAAATTAATATATATTTTGATGCTTCTTATTAATATATTTAGAGTACATATTGAAGAAAAGTATAGGCGGTTTCATTCATGTATTTTAAGATTTTAGTAGTGAAAAATTCTAGATTAAACCATTTAATCTAACATGCATTAAATCTAATCTAAAAACCACTTTTCCAAGATCGAAGACATGATATAATGCATATAATCTGAATCTAAATAGCAACAAATCATATCTGAAGGAGTAGATCATATCTACAAGGAATAAGATTGGATCTCTATACCTGAGTGCGGGTCGAAGATCACCGCAATTGATATCTGTAGACTGTTGGTTCTTCTAGCCGCACACGCATCCGATCTCTATAGGTATCTGCATAAAGTCCGATCTGATCGATCTTCGTGAAGTGCTAGCTCCTTGCAAAGACTCTTGATGGCTGATCTGAGAGGAAGAAGAATAGGTGGTGGAAGATGAGGGGAGAAACTCCTTTCTCTCTTTGCTTTTCCTCTCTCCCAAAAGCCTTAGCGCCAATATCTAGATCCACACCTAAGGACTCACACCAAGACCTCCTGCACCTCTCTCTTTCTCTCAATTTTTTTTGATGTAACTCACGATTTTCCTATCAATCTTATCACATAAAATAAAGCCCTTTTAAAGATGGTGTTAGGAGTTAGATTAGGATTGGGTTTGAGTTCAAATTCAAATCCAATTTGAATTCAAACTCAATCCAATTTTATCCCATCCAACCCTCATGCCTAAATCATTTAGATGCAGTGATTTCCTAATGTTATTCATGGTGAATACCCTCTCTTTGTCGCACAAAGGAGAGGCATCAGAGGGTCAGCATCCAAAGAATTCAGATGAGGTCAAACCTCTGCCGTATAAGGAACAAATTCAAATCTTATTTGAACTTACCTTATCAACCTAATTTTATCCCATATTTAGATGTGAGATCGAAAGGGCAGAAATAATATTTGTGTGAAGAAACCTCACACAATAACTAGAGTGGGTGTGAGAAGAGTTAGCATCATGAAGTGGGTGGCACAAGGGAAGAGTCCAATCTGATTTGGACTCTTAGTTGTTTCCTATTTGGTCCCAAACAAAATCAAATCTGGTTAGGCCTAAATAGAAAGGAGTGAATCTAATCCAATTAGATACTAAACCTTCTCAATTAAATTCTAATCTAATCAAAAATTAATTGAGCCTAAGTCCTGATGAAATCAGGTACTAATCTCCCTTAACAATTAGGTTATCTTATAACTTAATCGGGTCAGACTTAATTGAAACTAATTCAAGTAGACTTAATCCGAACCTTATTGCTTAATCAAATTAACTAATCAATAATCTAATTACTAATTAATCTTTCTATAATTCACTAACTCTTAGCAAATTTATTTATTGCAACCTTTGCATAAGGTTAATCATCAATCATATTGATGATTATACCCTTCAATAATTCATAATCATTGATCAACCATCTGATCAGATAGAAATTTTATTGTGTGTGACCCCATAGATTTTAATACTATGTCGGTAGTATAGGAATAAATTTCTATACTAATCAAAGTGACCATCTAGCAACGATACCCGATGTCCGGATAGTGTCAAATCATTGCAAAGCAACATTCAAGAACTTGTGGTATATGGTTACTATATAATTCATCTCTTTGATTCTCAATGCTTAGGATGACTTCAGAGTTAAATTATCAACTCTTAATTAGTTTATCTAGATATTATTTAATTTATAAATCCTATGACTCCTTACATGGATTATTTGGTCAAGGTTTTACTAAATTGAAACACATTGAAGCATTATCTCCAATAACTTATAGTGATCAATCCTATTTTGACTCATACATAGACTTCGTAAGTACTTAACTATGTCCAAAAATCTTCCGTCATAATATTAAAAATATAGATAGTTTAATATTAAAGCACAGTGAGTTGCTTGCAAGTCACTGTGGTGATCTCAGATCAGAGGGATACTTATATTCATATCCTTCGTGAGCAGCTCTTGACAGCTGTGGTGATCTCAGATCGGAGGGATACTTATATTCATATCCTTCGTGAGCAGCTCTTGACAGTAGAGCATTCCACAGTTGAGTCACGTTCAGTGCAAATATACTTTTATATTTCACCTGCATGCCATACCAGTATCTCTACGCTCCTTGGTTATGAGGACAACCAACCCATATGGCATACAAGGACCTGTACTTGATAAACGTTATCATTCTATTTATAACATATCATTTGATTGTGAGAAATGTTTAAGAACTACACGATAAGTCTTCCTTTATCGATTGGAAGTAGTTCTAAGGACTTCATCATAACATAAGAGTTCAATAAGAAAGATATAAATTTATGATAAAATTATCAAATATTTTTATTAATTTATAATTCATATATAATTTACAAAGAGCACAATCATCTACAGATAGATAATTGATTTTAGGATATATTTTCAACAACTCCCACTTGGACTAAAGCCAATCGGAATAGTATCTAATACCCATTTTCATTTGTGTTCATCGAACTCCTTGATTTTGAGGGCTTTAGTAAATGAGCTGACCAAGTTCTCTTTTTCATCGATCTTTCGAAGCTTGATGTCACCTCGATTCACGATTGCTTGCATAAGATGATAGCGACACAGAATGTATTTGGTTCTCTGATGGAACTTTGATTCTTTCGCTTGAGCTATGGCTCCAGTGCTGTCACAATACAGTAGAATAAGACCATCAATGGAGGGTGCTACTCCAAGCTTGCTGATGAACTTTCACAATCAAATAGTTTCTTGGCAGCATCGGATGCCACAATGTGAAAGAAATATGCCCTACAAGCCAATCAAAATTTATATTTGATAGATTTTCATGTAATCTTCCAGACTTATGTAATTGATAATTTATAAATATAAGGTATTATTTTCATCATATGCTGCATCCTACTTTTGTAATGATTATGATGAACTTCATAAATCAGGACAATGATTTTAGGATTATGATGAGATCATACTTATGAGACCAAAAATCTTAAAAATCTTGATTTAGAATATTCCTAGTCATAGGAGCATTGAATAAGGGATCAATGTATCGGATAGCTTGGCACTTCCTATATATGCTCGATGGAGAGGGTGGCTGATCTCATAGGCCACTTGTGTGAGACACAAATACAAGGATGTGGGTACTCATTAGAAAATGAGTTCACTAAATTGATCTGACTTAAGAAATATCTTATGGAATCAACTTAGCTATCAAACGATGTTTTTTATAGTGAAGTTGTGCATGTAATTTTTGACCTGAGACTACTATAGAATCTTGTATACATGAATCCATATTTGGTTATACTCATTCATGACTTAGTCATGTATGGGATATTTTGGATATGGTGGA